>JAGGAR010000183.1:2209-16005 GCA_017657315.1 Termitomyces sp. K1Ag | reverse complement strand
ATCAAAAAGGACTGCTGGTTCTGAGACATTGCTATGACCTGACACTGAGTCATCTGAGGCATGACTATTAGGCTTAGCCTTGCACTCAAAATGCTTCTTCTCATTATTATCTATAGAGTAGATTAAATAGTGTATAATAAGACAATGTAGAACTAGACTTACCTGATGTGACTTCACAAATAGATGAGTCGGACTCTGAGTCATAATCTGAAGACAAAACTTTGGTTCTGTATGTAGTAAATCAGACCAAGTAACTATGTTGAGAGTACTTAGAGGATACTACCTTGTATGGATTATTTTTCCGCTTATTTTGAGTGTTTGATGCCTCAGTCTGTGATCTTGAATGCTTCAAAGATGCCTAGCAAAAATTAGCTGACGACTTAAATCAACCAAATGAGAATACCTTTTTGTCCAATTGAATTTTCTTGGCAAGTTGTCCACTAAAGATGTCCAAGAGCTCAATAAGAGCAGAATAGTTACTTGGAACATTGCTGATGTCGAAGAGGTTGCTATCATCCAGCAAAGGTATCAGCACCCGTTCAATAAACCCATTGATGCTTTGGGGACCAAGTTGAATAGAAGGCATCTCTAAATAGGAAGTGACGCTTCCAAAATCAGCTTTGAGAGCATTCTTGTATTCATCAACAGAGGTGGAACTTTGTGGAACATCAAGAATAAGATAGTTAGTTTGTGCAATCTAGAGAATTCAATTTAATTGAGTACTATTTCATGCAAATCAACTGAAGCTCACCAAAGATCCTCCATTGTCATTGTCAAGCACATGTTCTAGCTCTGCAATTCCAGTTGGATCCCAGTAGTGGCGGCTTGTTGTTGTTCAGAAGTGATAGATGATAGAGAATAAAACATTGCTGAACTGATTGAGTTTCTCCATAGATTCCTTAACTTCATTGTGTGGGAGGATCCTGGATCTGGCACCTTTAGCCAGAACATCATAGAGTGAGGAGAGAAAAGAGATAAGAGGGCTAAGGCCAGTGTCACCAAAGCGGACATTTGCTCGGAGAGAGTTAGTATATGCTCGTGATGCAGTGCTTGTTTTTTTAGAAAGTAACTGCAGATTTGAGATGAAGGAAAATGGGACAGACAGCATGGAAAGCATTTCATTCATGGAGTGGCAAAAGAGGCGATGCTCATTGTCCCATTCAAGAAGTGGTGTAGAAGTGTAGAATGAAGCTTGCTCCAATTGGGCTTTGACCACCATGTTGAGGATCTGATATTTGTCTTCCAAATGCCCAGTTGGAGCCTCGAACTAGATGGCAGATAAGTGCACAATAGCTAGCTAATTGATCGAGTCTTACCCAAATTGAAGCATTTCTCTTTTCTACTAAAGCAGGGACAAACGATTGCAGAGGATTGGTGGGGTTTCAAAAAAGGCGGCCAACATCAGGAATTAAAGAATAGGGCACCTTTCCATCACTCCAGTACTGCAACTCTGTAAGTTGCTCACATTATCTAGGATGTCACAGAAAACTTACCCAGCCATCTTCACCTCCAGGTGCAAACAGAGGTTCCCAGTCACTATCACTGCTACTGTCAAAGAGAGCTTGATTTTCTGGGACTTTACTGTCTTGCTTCTGCTTTGAACTTTTGGTGTCTTTGTCAGGAATGACTTCTTCATTGTAAACTTCTTCCGTCGATCAAGGGAGTTCGATGTCTGGAGAGCCTTCCGGTAATGCAATAAAAACAATGTTTGACCATTTGGCAACCATAAGGAATCACAGTAAGTAAAAGCAAGCTCAGTTTTGACAAGAATGCTAGACACACCTCTGGAAATCAAAGTAGGTGTATTGTTCCTTCTTGTGAGGAAGATAACGGCTGGGGCTGCCTGGAGTCTTGCGTGTAGAACCTGTATCTTGTAAAAGAATGATCCATCCATCGAGAGAAAGACTCATAGCTTCAACAAGAGAGGCAGAGTAAAAGGCCTTTTTAATCTTGCTATCAATATCGTTCCAGGTATCATTGGTATGGACAGAGTCTTGGAACATAAGCCCATTCCCATACAATTTCTGAAGACTGGTCAACCTTTAACAATGTGACATCAAGCATAAAATGAGAAACTCACTGTCCGATTTCTGGCATCTTGAAAGTTCCTTCATGTACCCTTGATGTCTGGTCAACAAGAATGAAAGTAAACCACATAGACGTGGCTTTGGGAAGAGATTCCTTTTTAGGTAAGGAGCTGGTTGTCTTTAATAAAGAGCGCTTGGAAGAGGTGGCCTGAGATGTAACAGCTGGTTGAAATCCTCTCTTCTTACTGCCACGAAAAGAGGTGCTGCTTCTATTGAATGCCTGTTCATGGACCTTAAAATGAATGAGAAATAAGATAGATGTCTAGCAATCTAGAGTCTTACAGCGGCAGAGGCAGAGAATTTTTGTCCAAGTCCAGCATGTATCTCTTCATTGACTCGGGCCTTGCGGTTTCGAGCAGCAGCACTGAATGGATTACTACCAGTAGAGGCAAAAGTAGGACCACTGGCAGAGGGGCAGGATGGAGTAGGCTCATTTGAGGGTGAAAAAGTAGGACCATTGGTAGAGGGTTCACTTGGAGTAGGCTTGCTTGAAGGTGGATCTGCAGATGTCTATAATATTGTTAGAACAATTTTTTTAAGATTAAGAACATGGAAATCTGACCTTGGAAGCCTGTGGACGGTAGTGCCACAAGCCATTGCATTCACAGACACAAAGGAGTGCTAAATAGTTCTGACCATCTTGTTCAGGCTTAGGAAGAAATGAACCACAAGCACGGTTATACTGGCAGTTAGGATTGTTGCAAGGCCCCAGGTCAGAGAGCAGAATCATCGCAATCAGAGGTGAACAAAATATGCGCCACCAGTGCATGAGATTATATACACAGACGTTGTGTAGATATGTTTGTTCTAAACTGTATAAATTTTCAGAAGTTTCAAATGAACGGACACCTAAGGCAGGTCGGTAAATGCTTCTTGATGGCTAGTTAGGGGGGTTGTTTGTGTTGAGAGTAAGGGTACCTAAGTCAATGACCGCACAAGAGTTTGTGCTTCTATTTCCAAAAATAGAACCGCCTCAGATTCACGATACCGCACAACCATACCTCCATACCTGAAACTGTACCTCCGTACCTCTAACCGTACCTCCAAACCGTACCTCCAGATGCCTCAGACCTCTCCTTCCATCATGACTTAGTCGAATTTTCTGATGTATGTCCCTGTTCACTAACAATCATGCCCCCACCCAAAGACCCAACACGCGCTCAGCAGCCATCCACCACGGGCCTAGGCAAGAACTTTACGAGTCCAATCAAGTGTCGAGACAAAGCAAAGACATCTATCTATATCCAGCCCATGGGTCGGCAGGAGGAGATTGCGAGGCTCAGGGCAAAGATCAAAAAGCTTAAACAGCGGACTGTGGATGAAGTTGAGCTGCCAGCCGTTGCTACTGGGCGTGACCCTTCACCTATCAACGAACCAGACTCGCTCACTGACTCGTTCACCAACGCACTCACCGACGATACACCCGACACATTCACCGACAATATACCTAGCATGCTGATTGACGACGTACACCATCCGCTCACCGACTACACACCAGGGGGTACAACTCAATTTGATAAACGCATTCCCCGGCGTACAAAGCCGAACCAGGCTGCAAAGGACCTGTACACAAACTGGGATAACCTTTTGACACGACTTGTAACACCTTTGCTCGAATACATCTCAAAATCAATCAGCAAAATCCCGGAACGAGTTTTCAGTTTGAGAGCGCGGTGTAGAGCTGATGGGAGCTGTACGATAAGGACCAACGAAGTACTCTGCTTGTTCCAAGACTGTGAGTCACCTCTTTTGCCATTCATTCTCACCAGGCGAGCTCATACACAAAATAGACTTTCAGAAGCTCTCGGTGGAATGGTGCAACTGTGAAGATCTGCCATATGTACTTGTACTGAATGGCTTATTCCCTACTGCCCCACTATATCCTCGAATTGCAATCTCTGTTCATCTTCTCGACTTCTATCGCGCTCTCTTTGAAAGATCATGTGATGCTGTAAACGCTATGGCGAGTGCTCTGAATACGTTCTATGCACGCAGGGGTTTTGTCGTCATGGACAAGAAGGTATGTCCGCTTTCCTTGAACAAAGTGTCTGGAGCTAACGTGAGTAGGGCGCTCCGGTTCAAGATGCATTTCGACGAGGATTAGGCTACGCTGCACAGTGGTACGATAACCTACAGATTCGTATGGAGGAGTGTGTGGATACCGCGGTCTTCAATGCAGACGCTCGGTTACAGAACAGTGGGATTTGTGCGTCTCCCAAGGTCGCTGGAAGGACCAATGATACCAACGATGAGTCCAATCTCTCGATAGCTCCATCGCGGCTTCCTCCTGCATCGCTGCCTCAGGTCTCTCCTACAGTTCCGTTGCCCCCCCAATTGACCTCAGGCGAGTGTGCGCGAGTCTTACGCCAGAGATGTCCTGCATGTTTCGGAGGCGATTTATTCGGGCGATCATTAGAGCAAGAGTAAGTTTCCCAACACCAAACAAATTTTCTCAACTTAATTCGTTGTTCCTCGCAGTGGTGGCGATATTCACGTCTGCGTGGATGGCAACTTTAATCACCGGCACCTACGCTCGGCAGGAGACTCACCAAAATTCTACGAGCCCACCTATATTCTCCCTAAAGACTTCGTCGACGAGGTCGGGATTCGTATGGACAAACTTCGAACGCGCAAACCTCGTCCCCGAAAATCGCTTGTCCCGGACGAAGCTATCAACGAATGTGAATCTTCTCACACTGCTGGAAATGGGTCCAATGTCAAAACAAATATGGATAGATTTGATGACGGCGGCCTTATGGCCCTCGTCTGTCGGCACGATATCCCCATCTTCTTGACAAATATTGATACACCAGGAGAACAACAAAAGTATGCTGTTGCAATGATCGAATATCTCTTCTGTCTTCTTCCTTCACAAGCAACTGTGTCACTCCTCTATGATGTTGCATGTGTCCTTGATTGCAGCCTCCATACAGTAAGCCATCTGTACCCTTCTTCTGTGTTGTACTCAACGCATCCTCAGTACGACTTCCTCTCTCCAGATATCATAAAGCGCCTCCTCTTCGCGACCAGCGCTATGCACGCTTTTGTTCACCAATGGGCCTGCCAGATTGTTTATAATCCCCGAATTTGGACGGGTCTAGGTTTGACTGATGGCGAGGGGGTCGAACGTCTTTGGTCGTGGATGCGAAAGCTTATTGCCGTGACAAGGGGATGTGGGGTATGTGCCCTTCGCGTCTTCGATGTTTTGTAGCTGCTAACTCATTTCCAGAGATCCCGCCGCCTCTATATTGTTGATCGACAGGTTGCCTCTATTGGTTCAGAACTCCGTGATGACCTTGGCGCATGGATACGTCGCCGACTCACCAAAGGCATAGATGGCCAGGGCCTTAAGGCACGTCAAATTTTGGAGTCCTGTGGGGTCGAAGTGACGGTTCTGCGCTCTGAATGGGAGTTACAACGGGCATCTGAGCTGTCAATTAGGGCTCGTGAGTTTTTTTCACCTTTTATTCTACCACCGCTCCTCAAACCATCATCAGAAGCACCAGTCCGCCTCAGGAAAGAACTTGACACCGTTTTAGCTCTCCAAGGTGACCTCAAAACATGTGAGAAGACCCTGGAGACAACTCGTTCAACACTTGCAAAAGCACTACCATCCGCAGACTCCCTACGAATCCTCAACACCCTTCAGGAGCAGCACGAGCAACTCAAAGACAACATCGAAGAATTGTATTCGAGCCTCAGCATCCAGGATACATATCCTGAACTGCATGGAGTCGATCTCGAGTTTGTGAAGTACCTCTTGATAGCTCGTGATCTCAAGATCAACGTTCGTAAGAGCGCAGTTGGTAGCTTCTTTGAGTGGGAGCGTCTTGATCAGGCATCAGGAGGTCGTGATCAGGCATCAGGTATGGAAAAGACTTTCACTTCCTTTCCTGTCTGCATGCTCATAGTTATACAGGTACCAAGCTCCATCAAGCCACGCGTGCCGCAATAAAAAAACGAGCTCCAGCACTTATGGCGGGATTACGCAAGTATAATGACATCTGTGCAATGCTTGCAGCCATGTATAAGCCAGAGTGGGCTGTTCCCCTTCCAGAACCTCTCCCGACTGAACTGCGACCCTTACGTGATGCTTCCCACCTAATGGAGGATGTTTGGATCAGCCGTCCCACGGAAGAGGTGCCTCGATGGCTTGGTGATAGTAAAGTGCGCGAAGGTATACGAGCAATGTTGAAGGCCGACCGGTGTGTTGAGGAGCATCGACGGCTGGAGGTCGAAGCCATCAATCTTTCTCGATGGTTCGGTCGTGAACTTGCAGCTGTGGAGCTTGCCCTGATTAATCCCTCCAGTAGGTTTATTGTTTTCGTGATTGGATGATGACTCTAAAAGATTCATCAGACACACATCTTTGTGTCCCTTTGCAGCAGCGTCGTTCCCACCTTCTCAACCTTCGTTCCACTTGGCCAACTCCATTCACCCCTCAATCCGTCTTCAACGCTCTTGCCATTCAGGCTACGCAAGCGGTGCAATTACTCCCACCCTCAGGCTGCGATCTGTATGACAACTCTTCCATTTTCTCTGTCCCAGCACCAGCGGTGCCGATGGCCTTACCAGAGCAAGCTGAATGCATTGATGATGAAGACATTCCTGAGGAAGAGGACCCTGGCGAATCGATAATACGAAACACGGATGAGATTCTGCTGGACGACTACCTGTCACAGACAGCTGAATACGAGGTGATTGAAACAGTGGCTCCCGGTGTTGACGTGTCTCTGATTTGGCAACTGCCGGTATGTAGCAATACATTATTCATCCCAACTATCATACAAACTTGTTCGCAGACATACCTGAACCCCCATCAAGACCTTCTCCGAGAACTTTCATTTCAGACATTTGCCGACTTCGCACCTCTTTCGCAGTCGCGATACTTCCCCTACCTTCGTGGACGCTTCATTTTCAGCCCTCGTGAATTGGCAATACTGTCTTCACCAACGGCCCGACTTAATGATGTGTGTATTAACGGTATAGCTACATTGCTAAAATCCCAGTTCTCCGAGTCAACCAGGATTACATCCCGTGCCAGTCAACGATGCGCTATCTTCTCTACGTTTGATCTCCCTATGGTTCGATACAATGCAAGTGACAGCAAAATCTGGAGACAAACACGTCATATGGAGTACTGGAAGCACGATGTCTGGATATTACCAATCCATTGCCCAACTTCTGAACATTGGGTCATGTGTACTATTCTTCCATTTAGCAGTGAGATCCACCTCTTTGATAGCTTTGCCCAACCGGAACCATGGAATCCCGAAGTTCAAGTACGTGTGCTGGACTGTTTTTCATGAGTTGAATACTGACACTAGGCCTGGATAGGATATCATGTCATTCGTTGCGCGTTTAGTCCTTTTGGCAAATAAGAATGGCCATACGCTACCCGTTATCACTTCAGGTTGGATTGCTCGTCCCTCTGTTATGCATCCTCGACAGACAAATGGAGTTGATTGTGGGGTGTGGGTCATTTCAAACATTGCTGCCATTCTGTCGGGTTTCACGGTTACTGGTATCGAGGAGCACGAGATACCTCTTGTCAGGAGCTCCCTTTTACGAACTCTCACTGCATTGTCTGTTGTACCATAGATTAACAATATATCTGCATATGACGGCTGCCATGGTACATATCAAGCTAATAGATTCTGATACATGAATTCTTTGGCCTTGTGTAAAGCAGGAAAATCCTCTCCCTCCAATGTCGTATACATGCCCAAGTCTTCCAGGGACTTGAGCACCACCAAAACACTCTTCGAAACTTCCTCAGACCGTTTCCACTCCACTCCAGCACCGGCCAACTGTAGGATTTCGTGCTGATATGTTCGGATCCATTTTGCCAGTTTTGTAACATCAACAATAGCGCCGAAGATGGGGCTAGCATCGTGGCTTGTCACGTAGACATTGTATAACGATTCGAAGTAGTCGATCGGACAGTCACCGGTCATTCTTGCGAGCCTTTTCGCCACCCTCTCAGCCCGAACAGTCCAATATAGCACATGTCGAGGATTGTCCCTAGACTTCAGCGTAAGATGATACATGACTATCATATATATAAGACAGACCATGCAGAATCTTGGGACTCATTGGATAGCTGAATGTTAGGTAAACGCTTCACCTGTTGTACTTTCCTCGGCTTAATTTTGAGCCTAGAGAATGCGTGAATATTATAGAGTAATGCTGGTCATTGTACATGCCTTGCGGCCCTAATTGAAGTGTAGTTTTCCTTGCGCCGAGTACTGATAACTGTTTTATTCCTGGTTTCCAATGATATGAATGCAACTTTTAGTGAAAGGGAGCATTCATGCACTTACTTATGATAGCTTTGTCTGCTTTTAGCATTAGCAGCAAGCCTTCACTCCTCTGGGGTGTTGTAAAGTCGACGGCGGCCCATGGGTTGAGAATGTTGAGGGACAATATCAAGGTTGATCGTTCAAAGTTAAGTACAAGTATAAAGCATTTACCCAAAGTTGTCTTACCTTTTTGATTTTGTCTTACCTTTTTATCTCGTACATATCACATCAATTTGACTGAGCCTATTGGTTATAGACTACTTCATAGACCCCCTGATGTAATTTCAAGTACTCTTTTGCCCTAGAGCATCCATAGAGAGCGTTGAAAGGATGAGCGGCACCAGACGGCACAGGATGGCACTCGGACCGGTTATTTGTTACTGTATAATCAACTGAAAATTTTGAATTGATCGACCCTGGTGTGATACTTCAACCATTCCAAGAAAGCCAATAGAAACCCCGGTAAGTATACAAATCTCGATCAATTTCTGTTGGCTAATAAGGGCAGCACATTGAGTAGATGAAAGTAGCCGAGCAAAGTGACGAACAGCCCTGGTCAGGGCACCTTGTGAGCGACGAAGCCATGTTCCTCCAACATGTTGCTCCATTCTATGTCCACGCCAACAAAGAGAACAAGGACTCACGGTTCTTTGAGCTTTTGCGCATTCTGTGGGCAGATCGATTCCCACCTGAAGTAGGTGCTGAAGTCGCTTTTGAGCCTCAGTCAGAATGGGAATGCTCTGTTCGTGAAAAGGTGAGTTTTCTCTTTTAGATACCCAATTCATCTCACTAATTATTCATAGTTGGCTAGTATCAGCTTGGACCCTGAGTATTCGCACCTGCCGTATGACATCAGTCACTGGGAAAAGCTCGTGTCACTTGGCGCTGACAGGCGCTATTGAGTATGCATCTGTTACTCATTTGCATTTCAGCTAATCTAAATTTTGAGCTAGAGGATCGAATATTTCTCGCTCAGCCGTCTCGGAATTTGGTTGGCAGGGCATCAGTATGAAATTGTCACCTCCCACGACGAACGCTTGCTTGTTGAGAGGTTTCCGGAAAACATGCCCGTAGCCCTCTACCGGATAGTTCTTGACGAGCTCGAGCGTAGTACGCTGTTCACGAAAGGCACGAAGGGTGCATCCATGTAAATTCATCTACTATGTACTTAGCATTATGATACTCGCATAATTGAGTTGAGTTTCACAAATTTTCGGAGTGGCAAGAAGTGTATAGAAATTCTACAATAAAAATAGTAAGGATAAGGCATTGTGTAGAACGCCACATTCAAAAAAGTTATATTCGCATTCAAGCTGGCTGAGGGCTTGGGCAGATATCTGCAATATTTGAGAAGAGGTCGATCCCATGAATCCATTGCTGCTGCTCTTTCTTAGACTGTTCTTGACGCTGCTCAGGAGTCATATTGGCAAAAAAATCCCCATCTTTCTGAAAGCCATGCTCCGCCCATCGAAACAAGTCTCCCGCAGCATATTGAGTAAAGGAGTCGCGGGTCTCCTTTTTACCAATGGAAACATTTTGGTGAGCGATGATAGCGGACGCAATGAAAATCGTTGAGCCAGGTGGAAATTCGATGACCAGGCCACAGTCCCACAGGATCAAGTGGCCACTATGTTTGGAATCAAATCTACCGAGTGCAGTAATGGCACACCATCCAAAAGGAAGGTTTGCAGCATCCGTGTGTCAATAGCAGACTGTGTTTGGGCCAAAGTTATAGGAGGCAGCTGGAAAGATGCAACCAGAAAAGTTTTCCTTGAGCAAAGAGTTGCCCTCAAAGACGGCGCCCAAACGATCTTTGTAGTAGGCGTACAAGTTGGGCGCCCACACAGCAAAGACGGCTACCGGTGTGAGTAAGCGTGGGTTGGTCTAAGGGTGAAGGGTAAGGGATAGCCTACCGGATGCAAAAAGAGCCAAGCGCTCAAACGGCTTGCTTGAGTTTAACTTTTCTAGGACGGCGGCAGTCTCTAGACTTTGCGGACGTGTGCATGGTTTTTTGCGACCACCGCCATGAGAAATGCCAAATGGGATAGCCGGAAAGGTACCGCGCCTGTGGGGTTTGATGGGGGCTTGAGGGTCAGGTCGCCCAGTTTCCAACAGCGTTGCCGCCTCCTCATGGACCTGTTTCCAACTCGAATCGACGGGTTGCCCTGCTAAGTGCCCTATAATGCGGCCCTTGCGATCAACAATCGGCCTTGGTGTCCTGGTGCCACATCAACTATGGGCTGATAGTATGGGCTGTAAGACTCACCTTCCATCCCACTCTATAACGCAGAATCCAGTTTTTGCGACAATTTCTTTGAGGGTATAGCGCGCCTTTGAAAACATCTGGCGCCGCCCTACAAACGCGGTTGAAGCTGTTGAGCCCTCTTCGATGTCAAAGTCCACTTCTATGCCATTGCGGCCACATTGATGTAGGTATTTTTCTCTCACAGCTGGCTGAACCTCATAGTCCCCGTAGCCAGCCTCCTCTTTCCTCAGCCGGCGCTTCTTTTCTCGCTGCCGGTGACTACGCTGCTTCATACACTTCTTGTTCTTCACATTGGCACCCTTAGGGCTGGTAGGCAGCGCATCGTCATGATGGGCCTTGAGTGCTGGCGCTGGCGAAGCGGCACGTGATGGAGCTGGCGAGGGGTTAGTCGAGTTGAGGGGGGAGGGGGCAGGTGATGTCAGTGGGGATTCACTCTCCCAGAATGCACGAGCAGAGTCAGCAACGGTTGCAGACAAAAGGGTCTCTAAGTCAAAGTCTGCTGAGGCAATAACGGGTGGCCCAGCCCAGGGAGAATAGATTTTCTTTGAACGGGTCTTGGGAATAAAATCAAAGTCAGTATGTGCAGAGTGAGCGCAAAGAGGGATCACCTGTCGAAAGTGCTCAAAGGGTAGTAGATTTGGAGCTAAAGGATGGGGTATTAGTATGGGCTTCATGGTTTAGAAGCTTCGACACGCGTCATTCTACACGCCGCAAGTATTCCCAGGCTCGAGTATCCAGGCTTTGTGATCCTGACGCGGGTCAAAACACGAACGACTCACCCTCCATTATCCTAGGCAATCAGAAAGGGACAGAAAAGAGTGGTGAGTGCTTGAAGCTTGAAGACGTGAGAATGCTTGACTATGGAAAACTTGTGCAAACTTGTGTCATCGTCAAATTCGTAACAGTGCAGTTTGGCAATTTGGAAAAGGCTTGTGTGACACTGACCAAGGTGAACAGCAATGAATATTGTCAAGTGGTACAAATTACACAGAATCAATTTAAAAACATGAGCACCGCCCATCCCAACATCGAAGACATTTCACGATATGATGGAGCTGATATTTCAATGGACAGTATGGAGTGTGCTTGCGGTTAGTGTCTGGGTCAAGTCTGCACATGCATTTTGCATCAAGTTCGTTGAAACAGGCTGCTTGAGTAGTTAGGATAACTCAGAGTGGAAGGAAGTGAGAAACGCACTGGGTAATTGCTCCTGACGTGTGGGGTACTCCCAGAATAAGTCCTCTTCTCCAGGATAATGAGACGAACATTCGACATAGGCGCCACATCCCTTCATCATCTCCTCCTCGGTAATAAACTTTCCCATTGCGAGACAAAGGAGCCACTCTAGTAGGATCAGCAGCTTTCAATATCATGGAAGGGAGGACTTACGGTTGCGCCTCTCCTTGGCATCCTCAACATCCTTCTGGATGATGTAGGTTTCAAGCCCCACTGTAGTGTATGTCAGGGCACAGAAGGTAAAGACTTTGAGGCAAAACGTACACATGTCTTCGAGATGAAGGTCGCAGGAGCAGATAAGGGTTGCAGTGTTGGGAAGCCGGTTCGAACTGGGAGCGGTGAAAGAGCATGGAGCGCTATTGTGAGTAACGGTGGGCATGCCTTTCCTGGGCAGAGTTCCTGAGATCAAGGCTACAGGCATGCATTAAAAGTGTCGAAGTTGGAAGATACGAGAATGGTTCGCTGTGGAAAAGGGTGATCGTGTTTGTGACAGTACACAGACCGGAGCTCCAGTTGACCGTGGAAACCAAGAAAGATCACGTTCTGGATTACTGACACACATCAATGTACGGTCCTCCTCTCCTCTCTCGGTGGTGGGTGGTGGTCTCCCTCTCTCGGTGGCGGTCTCCCTCTCTCAGTCTGGCTCTTTGCCCGGTTTGTGGTTCTTTCTTGTGAGTTATACGCAGTATTCTGGAAATTTCAAGCTTGCTAACACAGGTTTACAGCTGTAAGCATTCCCACGGCGCAACCTCATTGAGGGATTGTAAAGCTCATTTCTGGTCTTCGTTGTAGTGACATCGCTTCTCTG
The DNA here is from genome assembly GCA_017657315.1 of Termitomyces sp. K1Ag. Taxonomy (NCBI): domain Eukaryota; kingdom Fungi; phylum Basidiomycota; class Agaricomycetes; order Agaricales; family Lyophyllaceae; genus Termitomyces; species Termitomyces sp. K1Ag. The sequence goes on along the minus strand of JAGGAR010000183.1, from coordinate 3,306 downwards.
TCATTATCTGTTGCTACGTCTTGTGATCCGTCGTTGCCTCCGTTGCCTCACCGACTCCTCCATCCTCCGGTGAAAGGTTTTACCACCTGCATGCTGGTTAAGCTATGCTCATTTTCTTTTGAATAGATATGCATGTCTACCGTCTACAAGGGCTGTGGAGGAGCTATTGCATACTTTCTTATTATCTATTGAGAGCAGAACAAACGACGCAAGCTGTCAACCACCTGCTCATCTGCCCTCTTCTCTTTCAGGAACGACGCGACTCCTCTCAAGATTCTCAAGAGGACAGCACCATCGCAACACTTATACCATTCTCACACCTCGAATGCCTGCCCCTGCTATTGCTTCTAACCTTCACTATTGTCACTCAAAAACGCTGTATGCAACCTCACCAGGTGTGTTTACCGTGAATAATCTTCGGGCGCTTTCTCATTTTATTTCAGATGCAAATCCCTGGCGATATGACCCCTCATCCACTCTCTCCTAGCAGTAACACCGTTATTTATGACGATGCTGAGCGTGGAGACAGAGACAGCAATATTTTTCACGCTGGATTCTGGCGATGTCTTCTCCCCCCAAAACAGTGCCACTGGATACTCGTGTGGTAGCCCCACCTTCTACGGCCCAATTCCGGTGTACGAAAACCACTTTGGCGAACAGGTTGGTAATGGCTTGGAGTTACCCACCTCTTGCATGGACGAGCAGATCGGCAGTGGCTCTGATGTACCTGCCTCCACTTGATATGCCTTTCGCCGCAATATATCCCTTACCCCAAAAGCTCAAAATTGCCATGAGACACTTCAGGCTGCTCAAAATTGTACCGACACGGTTCCAGATTCTCCGACTCGTACCTCTGAGCACCTTGAGCATGATTTCTTCGACGGTCTCAATGCTGCGACTATTGTGGGCCTGGCTCACGACCGCACTTCAAACTTCACTTTGAGCCCTGACCTCCCGCAAGATGCATCTTCCCCAGTCGACGGCAATGAAGTTTGACCTCACTCACTGCTCGAGGAATTTTTTAAAGCGGGGGAATTTCAACCCATTCAGCTTCCGCCTGGGCCTCCGGCTGGATTATCAGGTGCTACTGCCGCTAG
>JAGGAR010000181.1:0-16168 GCA_017657315.1 Termitomyces sp. K1Ag | reverse complement strand
CTAGCGCCAACTGATTATGTAATCACATCACTGACATTTTGGCAAAAAGTCGATATTATATCCATCTTGAAGCTCTCACTTCTGGAAATCTGCTGGTGCTCCCCGTTTCACACACAAGTCACTCCCTAACCACTTTCACCCTGTAGTGTTGTGTTTTTGGTGGTTTTCTTCCCAACAGACACACACACTTACACATATAGGTGGTTTCTGACTTCATCAGCAAGAAAGCATGATTGAAGATTGAGTGTAATGTTGATTTTGACAGCCTAAATACGGACTAAGTAAATGTTTGGTACCCACCTGAATGCAAGTATTTTGCCTTGATCAGCTTTGCCATGTTTTTCTTTGAGTGATTTTTGGTTTACAAACTGAATTAATTTATTCTCTAATCAGGTAGGTAGGAAGATGCTACAAAACATGACGCTTTATTCATACATACAAAGTTTGATGGGCACAAAAGACTTGTAGCATCGAAGAGCAAGGGAGAACAAGTAACAGAGCTGAGTCAGATAAAAGTTTCACAAGCTAGTATCCGTTTCAAGTCTTCTTCTTACAGGCAACAGTTCCATGCTCATCTCCTTCCTCTCCAGCATCATCATCAATCAGTGTTTTCTCCAAGAGGCTATCAAACCATTTCTTATAGTCAGGATCAGATTTCGTCACAGATGATGCTGGTGAATGTGGACGAATAGGCACAGCAGACTTCGAGGGAAGTTCTCAGTTAGCAGTTGAGCTAGAGGCATTTGAGGATTTGATTGGATTGTTGACACATTGTTTTTAAGGTATTGTGGGTTTGGATGTCATGTCTAGGACTGTGGGATGAATTGAGCTCAAAAGCTGCTGTAATTGATGCTGTGTACACATACTAGAGTCATTGCAAATGCTTTTTTAGATTTCTTCCATCTCTTCCCTAAAATAGCTTGCCACATTTGCCAAGTCTGCCTCAATACGCCCCATAAGATAAGTCAAACGTCAATGTATAGCAGAAAAAAGACTAGAGCTGGAGAGTTGGGATGCAGTAGGAGAATACTGAGGATACATATGATCCATGGTGAGAGTAATGAGTGAAGATGTGTGTTGTCACAGTTTGATGCATCATGACTATGTGACTTATTCAGAGAAATTCAACTGGAAAAAATTCCTCAACAGTTAGTTGCTGTTTTGATTCAGAAAACAGTGCAAATGAAATAAATGGTAATCGATCCTGCAGTGTCCAAATTTAGAAAGAAGAAAGATCACATTTGATTTTAACAAGGTGATATGGTGAGGCTCAGACCAGGTGGATTAACCATAACTTTGATTTTGATAGCTAATGATCATGTGTTGAAAGCTTGTTGCTGATTGTGAGCAGTTAGAATGGATCTTCTGCAGCTGACCCACTCCTGTTCTTGGCATGTTTCTGCATTTGGTTCTCTGAGCTGTTCTGCGGCTATGGTATTAAGGTATATAGATAGCCTCAGTGTGTGCTACTAATCTATTTGCCTTCACAGCTTCCCAGTTCCTGCGTTAGGCAAGAGTTAAGTGTTTCGACATTATGTTCAACTGCTTGTACTGTAAAAAATCCTTTAAGAATGGCCGGACTCTTGGAAACTACCAATATCGCTGTCCTCATCAAAAAGAAACAAACTTCACTGGTCAAGATCAGGAATCAGGTGTAAGTGTTTTGAATTGAGGCAGTTCTATTTTGTAATTTGTTTCCATCTCAGACTTCTAAAATTGCCATTGGCTTACCAGATATCATGCCATTAGATGATAACTTGGAGACTATGATTGATTCTGCACCTGGGCCTAGTTCTCCAGATATTATGCCACTACAACTTGAAGAAGATTCTAATGATCCACCTGTTCTTCCTCTGCACAAAGTACGCACTTGATGACCTTCTCCTCATCTTGTTGATTTTCTACCATCTGAACCACATCCTGCACACCCTCTATGGCAGTTTGCTGAGCATTATCAGCGCCAGGCTGAGCTTCATAAAGCTAACAGCGCTGTCTAGATCCTGAGCCTCAGGAATTGCATGAACGACCTCTTTCACTAGAACCATTGAATACAGAGTCTGATGAAGTTGGTTTATTTTGGCATTATCATATTCCACCAACACAAGATCCTGATCAAAGTCTTACAATCCACCATGTTGCTGATGCACCTACATTTGTGCAAGAAGACACAGATATAGAGCCATGCAATCCTCTTGCTGGCTTTGGTCCTACTGCACAGGAAATTGTGGAACAGCCTACTACAAAAACTGCATTTTTCTACCCCTTTTTGAATGCCTCAGTCTTTCAGCTCATGACATGGTTTTATGCTGCCAAAGCTCTTACTCTTGCTACTCTTGATCAGCTTGTTTATACTGTCATCCTAGCACCAGACTTCACACCCAAGGACTTTGAGGGCTTTAGTGCAACTCAGAAAAACAGGTGCTTAGATGATTTGCCAACAGGCAGCAGCAGCAGTGAAGGTCAATCAGACCTTCCTCCATAGGCAACAAGTGATTTTTGGAAGAAGTCCTCAGTCTACATTCCTCTTCCTTTTACTCGACAATCATATCAATCAGAGCAGGATGCACCAACTTTCCAGATTGACTTCTTTCATCGTGATATTGTAGAAGTCTTCAAGTCAGTTGCTCAAAGTGTCACTGCCAAGAAAATTCACTGGCGAGGATTTCAGCAATTTTGGAAACCATCAAAAGATGAACCAGAGCAACGTGTTTATGGGGAGGTATATACTTCAGAAGAATTTTTGCAGATGGAGAAGGACATTCCACCAGCTAAAGATGATCTTGAGACAGTTGTTGTTCCACTCATGCTATATTCTGACTCAACACACCTTGCAAGCTTTGGAACTGCATCACTTTGGCCATTATATATGTGGTTTGGTGGTCTTTCCAAGTATATTCAAGGTACAGTCAACAGCTTCTCTGCAAATCATCTGGCATACTTTCCATCTGTGCATTAATAATCTTTGCTTTCTACTCTTTCTAATGCTTTTTCACTTGTTAGCTTCCTGACCTTGTTCAAGATCATTACAAAGAGCTCTTTGGCATTACTGCACCCAAGCCTATATTAACACACCTCAAACGAGAATTGATGCAAGCAGTTTGGAAGGTTCTCCTTACTGATGAATTCAAATACATCTACAAGCATGGAGTTGTCTTGATGTGTGGTGATGGTATTTGTTGAAGGCTATATCCTCGTTTCTTTTGCTATTCTGCAGATTATCAAGAAAGGTATTTCACAAGCTTCCTTTTATTTCCATCCAAATTGATGTTTTGTAGAGTACTAATTGCTGGTATCAAGCAAATGGGATCTTACCTATGTGCTGTGTGCCAAATTCTAAAATCTCAAGTCATGCGCATTGGAACAAAGCTTCATGATATTGTTTGGTCAAGGAATCATCAAGTGGACAGTGAGGCACACAACAAACACATTCAGAAAGCCAGAAAATACATTTTCACAAAGGGATATGCTTCAACAGGAAAGGCAATTGATTGAGTAGTTGGTGGTGAATCATTTGTGCCAGTTCAAGTGAGCAATTAGCCAACTAAAATTAACAACACTTACCATATCCATTTAGAATGCATTTTCACAGCTTCTCTTGCCAAATGACCAAAATTACTTTGACTTGTTTGTTCCTGATCTCTTGCATGAATTTGAACTTGGAGTCTGGAAGCAAGTCTTTATACATCTCATTTGCATGTTACATACATATGGTCTAGATTCTGTAGCTGAATTGGATCGACAGTAAGTAGCAGACAGTTAATCACTTCACTGTATTAATATTATATCAGATATTGTCAAATTTCACCTTTTGGTTGCTCAACTATTTGAAAATTTCACAATAATGTTTCTGAGATGCATAGCTTTGCAGCTTGAGATTTTGAAGACTTATTACAGGTATACTAACCTCTGTTATCTAAAGTCTGTCTAATACTAACTTGGTTTCCAGAATGCAGGACGATGCTTTGAAGGATTTTTCCAAGAAACCAGCTGCAGCATAGATAAAAAGGTTCAAGATCTCTTATTTGCCATGGTGTCTTGGCATGCTTCAGCTAAAATGTGTCTGCACATGGAGTGGTCTCTTGAAGTCTTTCATGGCCTAACATCCAACTTCACTCATCAGCTTCGCATTTTTGCTAATGAAGTCTGCCCTGCATTTGAAACATGTGAAACACCAAAAGAAGCTGATGCCTCATCACACCAAAAAGCAGCTGTAGCAGCAAAGAAGTCAGGAAAAATCAAAATATCTAAGCCAACTAAACCAACTACATCTACTGAACCATCAAATAAACACAAGCCCTTCTCACTTGACACTCCAGAAATTCACTCTATGGTGCATTATCCAGATGCAATCCGATGCTTTGATACTACAGATTCATACTCTACTCAGATTGTGAGTTCATATGATTGAATTTTTTTTATTCATTCATAACTCATTTAGGGTGAAATGGAACACAAGCATGTCAAAGCATTTTATGCATGAACCAATAAGAATCAATTTGAAAAACAAATTGCTTTGTAGGAGCGATGACAAGCTAGAGCACAGGCTTTGAAGGACATCATTGAGGAGGAAATCTTACCACTCACAAATCCTGAAGAACATCACTATATTTTAAAAACAAGACAGACACCTATCAATCTTTTGCAATGGACTTCAGACTACAAAGATGATCCTGCTATCAAGGTGCATATGATTTTTGTTGTTTTGGAACTAAGCTAACAAATTATGCCTTAGAACTTTGTGCCAAAACTTGTTGATCACTTCTTAATGCACCTACTTCCTCAAGGCACTGAAATTACAGATGAATATTGTATGAAGCTCATTATCAAGGATCAAATGATTTATGAACACAAGACATTGTGCATTAATTACACCACATATGACAATTGTCATGATCAGGACACAATTAATCCTCGTTGACAATCTGATGTGATGGTTCTTGCTGATGAAGATGATCACAGCTTTCACCCATACTGGTACTTCCGAGTTGTGAAAATATTTCATGCAATAGTGCGAATCCTTGGCAGTGGAAATGAATTTCAGCGACTGGAATTTCTTTGGGGCCGTGGTTATGGGCTTGATCATAAAGCCAAGTCTGGTCCAGTTGCTAGGTGCACATATCAGATTGGCTTCATGGAGGGTGATGATGCTTTTGAATTCATTGATCCTGCCAATGTTCTACGTGCTGTTCATTTGATTCCACAAATGGCAGGTCAACTTACTGGTAAATTATTGGGTCCATCCATGGTGCAACACACAGAGGAAGGTGATGCAGATCATGAGCGATATTATATTAACATGTCAGTGAACTTCAATATGATTTCTTATGAGCACTGACATCAGAGTATAGGTTTGTTGACAGAGATATGTTTGTGCGTTTTACAGGTGGAGGAATTGGACACCGAATAACATGAGAAGCAGCACATGCCTTGCAAAAGGAGATGGAGAAGGCATATTTTGCAAACAGATTGGACTCACCTTTGGATGGATCAGATGAAGAATTGGCCACTGACCCAGCTGAAACAGCACTGACTCAAGAAGATTGTTTCAAAGATGAAGAAGATATTTTGGATGAGGAGGAGGAAGATCCAATGGTTGAGGATAGTGAAGATGAAGAAGAAGAGTACTTTGAAGAGTCACTAGGCTTTGATGCCTTGTAGCTTTTTTTTCTTATCTCTGATTAATTTTATCATGTAACACCATCTTGTGATAATAATTCAATGTATCAAGGAACAAGAGACACTCAGGATATCTAGTAAATATCAGAAAAATATCTGAGTGATTTTTATCTGTGTTACTCAAATCCATCTGGATCCACATTGACATCTGCAATATATGTTAACGGCCACTTGAAGGCAGATTGATCTGAGAATAGATATAGCAGACAGGATTAGCATATATGAGGTTTCTTGAGGCATTCAGATAAATGTGTTTCATAACCAAGTAATATGAATATCATTATGGCATTTTTATGGTATGGCGGTGATAATCTGGGATTTTTTATACCAGAATGATATTGGATGATATTGTATTCTTTTTCAAAATTACAATGTCCCTTGATAATAAAGTAAAAATCACTATAAAAATGAATTGGAATAAGTACTAAGTCTGGCTTGAAAATTGACATGCTATTTATGACATAGGCATTATATTCTCTTCAACCAACAGGTCCCAGGCTATATTTGGCAATGTATCCTAAGCGACTTTTTGCTGATGCTCAGCCAGCTCTCGCCGAGCTACCTTTTGCCCAGAGTGCTGCAATCACAGCAACAGCAGTGCCCGGGCGGTGTACAGATCCACACCCGCTTGTACTCCTTCACGCCCAAACAGCTCTCCAAGTTCACCTAACCGCACACCCTTCTCTCCAGCCCAAAATGCAAGGGTTCCACGTCTGCACCAGCCGAGCAGGACACCATCGCTGTCGTAAAGCCAGAGACGCTTGGGTCTATCCTCATACACACCAGGCACCGGACAGCGATGGTCTCTCCCTCCCTCTGCGTCTGAGCGATTTGGGCTTGGGCTTGCGTTAGGGCGTTCGAAACGGGCTTCGCAGATCGTCTTTCATAGTGGGTAACTGGGTTTGTTAATTGGCTCGCAGATAGGCACAGGTATCAGCGATTAAAACACATATCAACACCCACCCTCATCATGTATTTACCTCGACAACCCCGGCCTGAACGCACAGGCACTAGCGAAAGGATGGAAGCCCTTCAAGCTCGAGCTGAAGGCACCATTTTAGACCATTCACAAGCTCTTCTATGGTATTCATCTCTACACTGATGCGGGCACACTTACGACACGTCGGCTAGCCTGCATGCTCCCATATCATGTGCCGATCCTATTCATTACTCCACGTTCAAATTCGCGGACCCATGCCAGTAGTCCTATCTTATCATCCTACCTGCGGCCTAAGGGTAGTACTCACCACTTGAGCTTTATGGGAATTATCCATAACACCTAGTACGTCCGATACCAACGTTGGATGAAACCGAATGGTTTGCCCATGATGTTCTGTAATGCAACGACTATCTGTATGACGAAGTCCATACTGACGTTTTGTGCATTCTGACATATCTAGACATAGTCAAGACTTGATCTAGCGCAATCGTACAATGACGACAATGAGATGGAGGGATGTTACCCCATGTCCTCATCAAGTTTTTCACATCTTCGTGGCTGACCGAGACAGAAGAACGCAGCTTTCGGACCGAGTCAAGAGTTATATAAACTAGAGAAGTTAGGATCCCATGGACACCAGCTCTATCATGTCGCTTCTCTTCAAGATCCCTTGCATTCTCGCTACAACCTCATTCACCATCATCGGTACCTCCTAAGAGTGCAGAACAGCCAAGGACAACTATCAGCAGCAAAGTTATCACATTTGTTATCTTAGATGCAATTCCCGTCACCAAGGCAGGCCCCATATCTCTTCTTTTTGACATATCGAATCTCAAATAATTTATGTATTCTTACCCAGGTTCTTCTGTGGCTCTTTGCTGCGGCCGAAGTCATCGTCATATTACTATGCCAATATCCCAATTTAGCATCAACCCAGATCGTAGCGCAAGCAACCTGTACCCGCCTCGACTTGACGCCTGTTGCCATGTTCGGCTCGATCCTAATCATTGGAGGGAGCCTACTGCGCATCCAATGCTTTCGAATCATGGGGAAATGCTTCACAATGGAGTTTGCAGTACTTGATAACCATCGATTAGCGACGACAGGTCCATACAGCATCGCACGCCATCCTTCGTATCTCGGGCTCGTGGTTTCATATGCCGGCTTGGTTCTGTGGCACGCCTTTCCCGGATCGTACTTGATGGAGTCTGGAATTCTGGACACTGTTGTGGGAAAGGTGGTCATGGCAGCGTTGTTGCTGCAGCTTAATGCGACCATTGTAGGGTTGTGTGTGAGGTCGAGGGATGAAGACGCTGTGATGCATAAAGTGTTTGGAAAGGCTTGGGAGGAGTGGGTAAAGAAGGTACCATATGCAGTTATCCCTTATTTGTTTTGATACTGTCATTGTTCCCGGTTACAAGAAATACGTGGTGCATTTGCTGGAATAACGTCGTTCGAGTGGGGCTAAATATGTCTTGGCTGACCGAACGAAAATCCCAAATCAAGTGAAAGATCAACAAGTATGGCATTCAACAAAAAGCCCCCTCAGAGACTACTGATATCACAAGTCAAGTAATGATGAACAGGATATACTTTTTCAACTCTTGTGATTGAAATCATATCACTTGCTAAGCGCAAGGAGAAACCAATCCTTAGGGACTTGGAATCCGGCGTGGAGATAGACTTCTTAAAAGATAGAACAACGACCCTTCGAGTTGATGATCATTCTTAGACCTCTCCCCGCACTCTCGTTCAAGGATTCGAGGGGTAAGAAAATTACATGCACTGATACAGTACCTTCTCCGAGCTTGCCCTTTGGGTAAACATTCATATCAGCTGACAAGTCTCCAAAATTCTTGGCTTCCATGTCAAAGCTGCTTCTGACGTTCTTTCGAGTTGTCTTGATTGCGTGTGATGATCGATGAGGACTGGCAGGAAATTTGGGCACTGCGAAAATTCATCTTGAAGACAGTTAGATCCGCTATTCGCTCCAGCAGGTAACAACTGTCTTGGAGCGCTAGTCATCGGCTTGCCAAATGAAGTTCCGGACTGCTACGATGGTCCGAGAGCTTCAGAAATGCATAGGAGATGAGCCAGGTTTAAACGGATCATGATAGGGGACGAGGTCCTGTACGCACACACCCTATGTCGAACAGCCAAGAACTTCGCAGAACCACCAACACCAGAAAGTCTACTGATGGTCGACGCTATGAATTGAACGATTAATATTCAAGTGTGCGGTAGGGAAGAATATCTGACTAGCTCGGGATCGAAGCGAAACAACATCCCAGTACAAGCAAACAAGGCAAAAAGGGATAGATCAGAAATGAAATGAAACAAAAGTAATGTGCGTCTCTATGAAATCGAACAAATACCTCTTGAAATTGCGTTGACATATGTACACAGTACCCCGCCCAGTCCAAATCAGAAAAGACGCGGCGTTATTGAATTCAGGCGTTATTGAATTCACTGGAATCATGTACGTAAGCGACTAGTCTATTGCGCGGGCTTGCTTGAGGCAGGGTAATTATCGGGAGAAAGAGGCGGAGCGAAAGAATTCTCCTGAGAGGAGTGTGACCAGCTGTGACCAGCTGTGACCCCCGGCTACAGAACATTCAGCCGATCTCTTTCGATCTGGCTCTTCGTTCATACGGTATAGCTCCCAATATATTTAAAAATTGGATATAGAACATTCTCCGACGCGTGTCCGTGGAAGAGGAGTTTATTAGACTTGCCGTTGCAGACCGGGGTACACAACTCGTAATGTCTTGATGTGATGCTGGCAAACTGAGTGAATGATGCCATCGATGGAGAAAGACTAAGCGATAAGTAGAGCCCTGTACTGCCCTGGAGAACCGCATGGAGCGAAGAAATATAGAAAAGTTATATACTCATGATCAACCGATAAGTACGACATGTGCCCATTCAATGATTCATAAAAGCATTTTCGCAAAGCGAGCAAGAGTGAGTATTGTGGAATGACCAGGATTACAACGAAAAGTGGAGAAGACGCGGGCGCGCAAGGTGATCGCATCCCATGATCAATCTTACGCGACCTTCCAATGTACTTATATATAACGTTTAACCTTAGGTACGTACTTACTGATCGAATTTCCACCGAATCGGGTCAGCCGAATTAAACCCCTCTAAAATTCATATATATAGCTCCTGCCGGACATGGTCCAACCGTTCGTTTTCTGTATCCCAAGAAACCATCATGTCAGGAGCAGACATCGAGAAGGGTACCATCGAGGCAACTCCCCCTCATCAGGCGCTCGGAACCACCCCCGTAGCAACCCCTCGTCCCCGCCCGCGTACCGCGAACCCCGCAACGCTGTAAGTCTTCCTCTCGCGTATTTTCTAATTTCCGTACGTGCCGTGGGCTTATGTGAACCCGACAGCGGCTTGTTCTCCTTCGCATCGACCACCTTCGTGTTGTCCCTGTACAACGCTGCCACTCGTGGCATAGCCCACCCCAATGTCGTCGTCGGCATGGCCATCTTCTGCGGTGGTCTTGCCCAACTTCTCGCTGGTATGTGGGAGTTCCCCACCGGTAATGCCTTTGGTGCAGCGGGTAAGTATCTCACTCGCCTTATTTGTTTTCTTTCTTCCTATTGGCCGACTTTGGTACCCTTGATCTCGACGACCTCGCGACGTGCAGAGCGTTTGTTTTTCAGCTCGTCGATCCCGTCGGAATATACTTTACCCATTATTTTCCATTCGGGCATCGGGCATTTCTTTTTTTCCCGATGTTTTTCCCGAAAACACGACTGACATAACATTAGCATTCACCTCCTATGGCGCCTTCTGGATGTCCTATGCGACCATCTTAATCCCAGGCAGTGGCATTGGCGCAGCGTACAAGGGTAAAGAGTCTGAGCTCTCGAGCGCCCTCGGTATCTTCCTAATTTGCTGGATGTTGGTTACATTCTTCTTCTTGTGCGTACTTTCCTTTTTTGTGTGCTTAGCTTTATTTATTGATCCGCCCTGCCGCCTTCCTATCTCAGCATCGTCGCCCTCGGCAAACACATCGCGTTCATCGCTCTCTTCGGATTCCTTACCCTTACTTTCGCCTGTCTGGCCGGTGGTGAACTCGGTGGTAGCGCTGGGTATGTATTCAAAGCTTCACCGCCATCCATCATCCATGCAATTCTAATGCCGTTGTGTAGATCGACCAAGGCTGGTGGTATCCTCGGTGTCATCACTGCCTTTGTCGCGTACTACATCGGTCTCTCCGAGCTCCTTGAGACCGAAGCCCACCCTCTTTTCCGCCTACCTCTCGGCCACCTGCACCCGAAGAGGGATTAAAGGAATACATCGGCTGATATAATAAATGTTTTGGGCTTTGGTTGTGTTGTGTTACCTGACCTTTCCGAAGACGGTGTTACCCCCCACCTAATCGCAAAGTATCTATTACACACGTATTAATGTTTTCATGTTTTTTTTTGCTGATACCCCGGTCAATTTTGTCTGTCGCTCCTTGGACGATTTCCTGTCTTTTCAAAGTTTATGTAAATTCCGTCGACGCGTAGAGTAACACTCCTCAGTATCCCGGTTCATACACATTTTCGATTGCCACCAGTGTTCAACTTTCCTCAATCGCAAATTGGAGAGTTGACAATCCTTAGGACCTTAGCTGACAATCTGCCACAACTCTGACAAATTAGTCTCGTGTAACCACACTTTAGTTGCTGGGGTTCTACAAGTTTCCCTATTGATAAGGAGTAATTTATCTTGTATGGCTGACCGTTTCTGGTGTCGGTCATGATGCATGACGAGCAAGCTACAAGTATGGTAGAAGACCAGATTTGACAGATGGCAAGTGACCTGGAATCCATGATTGATTGATCCTTGAACTTTACTAGGTTAAACTGCTAAGTACATCTGTGCCGATGCCAGGCTGAAAATAAATTTGACACTGTACGTCAAATCGACATGGAACGCGTGGAGGCATGTGATTGCTAGAATGCGCTTGACTGACGTCTCGTCGATGGAAACTGCACTTGATTTCCCCATCTGAGGCGCTATAAATCCTAATTTGACAGGATCATTGCTAGAAGCTCATATCAGCACATGCCCTACACAAAACAAGATGACAAACTAACCTTAAAGCGCAACTCTACCTCCTCAAAGACCTCCACCCGTCGAGTGATACGAAAACCAAGTAACTCGAACAAACGTATGCTCGGTGTGTTCGTGTCGCTTATTCGGGCCACAAGGGATGAGGGAGGAATGCCAAGGCCCTTGGATTGAGTTGGTGACGGCGTCAAGCAAGGCTGAGAAGGGTTGCTGAAATAAGAGTTGGGGTATCCAGTAGCGTACTCGAGCATTAGTTGAAGGGCTTCGAGAGCGAGTCCTTTGCGACGAAAGGCTGGTTCTGTGTTGTATCAGTACCATAGTACCAGCCGCATTGTAATGAGCGAGCGATGTACCAGCGATCATGATCTCCATTTCAGCTTCAAATTCCTCTGTGTCCTCGCCGTCTTGGGCTTGACCTTTTGATGAGGCTTCTGCGACGGTTGGTATGTGACCCTTGAAAAACATATTCACGTCCCCGACCATTGGCAATGCTTGGATCGCAGGAGTCGTAGGAATTAGTACTTGCAGAGCATCGGGCAGGAGCTGCTCCCCAGACAATGTCGTACGCGATAAAATGATGAAAGTAAGCTTGTCGTCGTCAAGGCGCCACTTTTCTAAACCTAATCAACTGATGTTCAGTTGAAAAAAAAGTAAAAACGCACGCTGCATCTCATACTCTTCCTCGAGAGTGAGTGGCTCACTCGCTGTCAAACGCTGTAGTTCCTCGTCCTGCATCCAAGTGTGGTATCTCTACCGATGGTCATTAATGAAGTCGAGATGATAGTTCGACAGGAAACGCACTGTGACATGTTCCGGAAGGTACGGAACCAGTACTACTTTAGAGCCGACCAAAACTGTGCGCTCGTTTGCCTTCATTGAAGGACAAATTGACTAAGTACCCACCGTTCAGTGTTCTAGTTCTGAACGATGGCTGGGGGCCGCTGGGCCCGAGCTCTATGATACAAGTATTCACGTGACAGTATACTTAAAATGAGTGATCGCGCTTCTTTTTCTTTGGACACGCACACTCGCCTTTTCCGAGGAGAATCTACTCTATGGTATGGAAATCCGGTGAATTATAACTGTCGCTATTTAATCTATTGAAGACGAGCACTGCCTACATATGTCTCCGAATCGCCATTAAATCAAGATTCTTGCGCCATCACTGTCAGTTGAAACGGATCGTTCTCTCGGCGTGATGTAAACCTTCTTGTTTATGCTGTGTGCATCATTACAGACATGTGGTATAGCTGAGCATTCTTTGGAAGAATGTCACTCTTTCAGTGTTCTCGATCAACTCCTACAAGCTGTACAAGGTCTGCATTTAATGTGACAATGTCGGATTGCCGGCCCAGCTTCCTTGCACTGCATTAGGAAGTTGAAATTTCCCATGATTACAGAAACCCCGACGACAAAAAAAATCATTCATTGGTTGTCAACGGCTCCTTCACCGATTTTCGTATGAACAGCGGCTCGAGCTTACTAAGGCCGAAAGGACACAAAGAAAAACGGTTCGATCCAGCTAGGAAGAGTAAGGTGTTTGTAACGTGCCGACGCCCATCAATAGTTTTAGGTATAAAGATCAGGTGCACCACAGCACCTACCCATGAGCATCGCTTTCCCCCCATGAGCTAGATGGCCTCAGTAAACCCCGTATCCCTGCTGTTGCAAGCCCTTCGCAATGCCTCCGCCAACCACCTTATACGACGCTGCCGTTATCTGTGGACAAACCTATGGCGTATTTTACAGCGTTGTGTCTCGTTCTTATTTAAGCGGCGGCGCTCCGCAACTCCATCACCACAAAACCCTTTTCATGAAACTTTGGGAGGGAATGACCAGGGAGGGAGCAGAACAGAAGTGGTACCAGTGGGAAATACGCAGATACTCGCTTCACTATTACCAACAGACAGACCACAATCCCGACAATACAGCTGGCGTTCGGCCTCGCGACCATCCCTCATAAGCTCCTCGAGTGGCATCTCCCTGCACGTTATCCCACCCGATGATGATGCCGCATCCGTCACTAGCTCTCAATTTGAGCGGAGATCATCCAGAGGGGACTCAATGACAATACATTCTGGGAACACGATGTCCAGCCAGACTTTGATGGTCACCCCTGGAGCGAATGGATCTCGGGCTTCCTTGGTTATTCCAGCCTCTCCCTTGCCCCGATCAGTAGGCGATGTTGTAGGTCCAGGAGGTAGCGGTACAACGGGAATTTCGAACGAAATTTACCCCCTCCTGCCAATGAAAGTGCCTCGATATAAACGAGAACGATTTATGTGGGTAGTGTGCGTTGCCAATCTTCCTTTTGCTGAGGTTCAGTCTCACAGAGAGGACATAGCCGTGACATGCGAACTAAGCGCGAACCAGAACAAGTTCTGCATGTGAGTACTCAGGCCTCAGGACAAACCATGGCTTTTCGGATCGAATATCATGTCACAGGGGTGAACTTCCACTTGGCTGGGAACAATTGACGCACCCTGGAGGTCAGCCATATTTCTACCATGTTGGAAAGGCACGAAAACCTATGTCAAGAAAGCGACTTAGTACTGACTTGTCGCAGAGAATCATTACCGAATGCTGGATCTGGGACCAACAAATGTTTTCTATCCTTACCAACTTCATTGACCAATTTGAAGACTTCACTCGGTCGCGGAACTTGACGCAGCCCGATGATGTAGATCTCCTTCTCGAGGTCAACATTGAGGATAAAAAGAACTGGTGTGGATACTACTATGTCCGTGCTTCGACCCGTAGCCTGTTCTGGTTGGAGCCTTTTGATATTTCGAGACCTATGTCTGTAGTCAGAGGAGAGGTTTCTCCAACGCACATTAGTAAGGCACTTGCTCATCGTCTGAGTCTGCTTACAAATTGAGGTCATATTTTAGAGCTGTACCTGGAATCCCAGTATTGGTAAGTACTCCACCGTGTCGAGACAGTCGGTTGAACACCATTAACCATTGCTTGAGGTTACATTGGGACTTGTTTCCCAATGTTGGTGTTGGTAATCCCACAGATGGCATCTATGACCTGGTAGCGAACACTATAGCAGATGCCCGTACAGGTACTTGATGATCTGTCTTGTAGGAGCTTCAATAAGGCTGATACTGTCATATCATAATCCCGAGATGTACAGAGCAGTAGGACTAGCACAGTCAACTACAGTAAGGAAGATCTCAAAGAGATGGCCGAGATCGTAGAAGGGATGAAAAGTAGGCTCGTACTTTGATTAACAATATATGTGAATAGTGATGAACGTCAATCAGACCGCATATCTTCAGCCTCTCACTGGTGTCTCGGTATGTTGATGTCTCCCTGGCGTTTTTGATTATTGTTGACAAAAACGATAGGGCGTTTTATGTACCTCCTAAGTACATTGACGTTTAGTGTCACTATCCAATGAAAGCTGACACAGATACAGTCCACGACCGATTTATCAATTACCACGGACAATATGGAGCGCGCCTCAATTCTTCGCAAAGTATACATGTGAACAAGGCTCCTAAGCAAACATGGCTCATTAAAATATTTTATCCACTTCTATTTTGCGCGCCGAACGTACACCTCAAAAATCTGAATGAACTTTGGGTCGACGAATTAACCCTAAAGCCTCGCTGGGTGGAGTTTTTCATCAAAATGAATGATCAGTGGGGAGAACATATTGTTCACGTACGTGCATAATTTGACAAAACCTTCATCATGATACGAACTGATGAAAAGAAAGGCGTCGATTTTGCTCAACGTAAATGTGGCGTTTCTTTCCATTCCGTCCAACGATCCATCAAACAATATGTCTACCCTCCAAAGCGCGCGAACTACAGCCCAGATTGCGAGTTATTTATCAGTTGTGTCCAGCTTTGCGAGCATGCTCCTCGCACTGATGTTGGTCCGACAACACAAAGCCAAAGGACGCGATTCTTTGGACGTCAAAGAATATGTAAGTCGTGTTGATAGTCCTGCTCTAATTATGAGTCATGACCGTTCCCCCCTCGTGTTAGCATAATTACCTGCACACGCATGTTACCTCATATGGATTCGAGGGGCTAGCCATCGTGTATAGCTTGCCATACGCGTTGCTCACATGGGGGTATGTTTCCATTTCTTCTGCATGCTGATGTGTTGTTCATACATGTCAGCATGACGACTTTCCTTGTCGCGTTCCTGCTCATGTGCTTCGTGAAATCTACAACGACCGTGCGTTCCATCGTCGCAATTGCCACAGCTCTGATCTGTGGACTTATCCTATGGTGTGTCTGGATGTTCTGGGAAGAATCAGATTACCATTGGTGGAAGGACCTCCAAAAGCTTTGCAATCGGTTGACTGGTAAGAATAGAGGCGAGGGCTCATCAATGCCAAAACAAGACGATCATCAAGGCGAGATCGAGTTAAGGCATGACATCGTTGAAAATGGAACTGGTCATAGGTATGGCACTGGTTCAACGGAGCAGTTGAACGGCAGCCAGAGGGGT
>JAGGAR010000180.1:0-16237 GCA_017657315.1 Termitomyces sp. K1Ag | reverse complement strand
TCTACCTGCTCCTGTACATAGGAGAGATAACAGGCTGAGACCAGTCAATCAGCTTGCTGTTGCTCAACCTACTATGGTCATTCCTGAAACTCATCTACCTGAAGGATGGGATGCTCCTTTACAGAATCCTGTGCCTAGAGTGATTCCACCTCTACCAGCTCCTGCATATAGAGCTCCTTTACAAAACTATATGCCTATAATGGTGCCACCTCTACCTGCTCCTGTACATGGAAGAGACAATAGGCTGAGACCAATCAATCAGCCTACTGTTGCTCAACTTACTGTGGTTATTCCTGGCTTCAGGCAAATGGGTTCTATTTCTGATCTCAAAATACAATCTATTTTCAACCAACTTTGAACACAACTCTTGTTTTGGATCACCTCAATGTATTTATTTTTTGTTCTGAATAAACTTTCTACTTGTCTTGATGTGGACAACATTATGACCTTAAGATTCATTTTCATGCCTACACCTCCTGCATCTCCTAGGCCATTGAATCATCATGTTCCTAAGCAGGCATCTCCTAACCCTTACTTTCAGGACCAATTTGACTGAGCCCTTGAAGCACATCTGTCTTGACACTATGTCACAGAAATAGCAACTGGTTGAACATGATCATTAGAAGATGGCAGAGAGCAACCAAGGCAGAGGAGATGTTTGGATACACACTTCAGAAAATCCCTTGAGTTTCTTGAGAAATACTTGTTAGAAACATGTTATATCATTTCTAGCAGGTTTTTCTTGAGGATAAACTAAAAAATAACCTGAGAAACAGCTAGGAAAAATCTTTTGTGTTTTTATACTGTACCTCAAGCAAATAAAATAAATTTTCTTTGAATTTTTCTTGAGAAATGTATCAAAAACACAAATCATGTTTCTCATTTTTGTCTTGCGAGAAATCTGTCATGTATTCCTTTGTGTTTCTTTAAAAACCCTTGTTCTGTTACTTTCACCTTTTCCTTAGACAAATCCTTTTGTTTTGCTTCATTAACATTAATTAGAAACATTTTTAGTAGTTCTTAAAAAACACTAAATAAAAAATCTTAAAATGTTTCTTGAGAAACATTGATAAGAAACACATATTGGATCAAGGAGCACACTGTTTGTTGTGTGCTTGGCAACTTGTGGGTTGCTCATTGACACTTATTTTATATACCAAAGACCAATAATAAAAATACATTGAGAGTATGACAGTAACACAAAATGGGTATATACAGAGCAAAAAGTCCCCTTGTCCCCCTTGTCCCCCTCCACCTGCACTTGCACCTGCAACCACAACCAAAAGACAACTGCACCTTCCACTCAAGCCCTCTAAATGTTGTCACTTGTCCTCCAGGCACATCCACCCCAATGTGTACCTGAAACACAGGTGATGCATTGGAGGGTATGTCCAGTGTGAATGTTGTTCTGAGCATCAAGAGCAGGTGCAAGGAGTGGTGTTCTGCATGCATACATTTGAGTTGGCATAGTCTTGGAGGTCATCAAATGTTCCTGTTAGAGGTGTGGATGCGGGTTCTGTGGATGTAGGTAGGAATGAGTATGTGTGGAAGTAGAAATGTAAATAAATGTGTAAAGTGGAAGGAGGGGAAGAAGAGGGACGGGAAGGAGAAGAAGGAGAAGGAAGAAAGGAGGAAGAAGAAAGCAAAAGTTGACTCACAAGGAGGAACAATTGGGCTCTTTCCAGCTCTATTAACCACCTTTCCAGTTTCCACAACCTTCTCCTGCATCTCAGGCAACAGTGCCATCATGCCCTTTGAAAGCAGCCACAGCATACTGTATGGTCTCAGTGGTCATCCCACTGTCATCAGAGTCAGATTTGGGGTGTCAGGGAGGAAAGGAAGGGATGAAGGAGATAAGGAGTGAGGAAAGAAAGCAAGGATGGATTTGTGGGTGGAGCTAGGAAAAGATGAGAAGAGAGGAAGAGAGAGGAAGCAATGGACCAACAACATGATTATAAACCCTGATTGGGACCTTCATAACCTTACTCACACTATTTGCACTCATTGATCCATGACCATGGGAGGCTCTACATGTGCCCACCTCAAGCTTGTACATGAACTTGAGTGTGCAGCCTTTGAATGTGGGTGGGAGGACGTTGGAGAGGTGGAGGGAGTATGTGTCTGTTGAGGGGAGTTAGTTTGTTTTGAGGGGCAGGGAGAGAAGAGAAAACAGAGAAAGGGATGGAGAGTAGAAGATAGAGTAGAGAGAAGAGAGTGAGAGGAGAGAGAAGAGAATGAGAATGAAAACTGAGAACTGAGAAATGAAAACCAAGAAAAAGGGATGAGAATAAAACATAGAAAATAGAAGATATGGAAAAGAGAACAACAAAAGAGATACTCACAACTCCTCAACTCCCCTGGCTTAAGCACTAAATCAACAGCCAACATTGCAGGCTGCACTTCAGACATCGGCAGTGGGACTTCAGGATCCACCTCTTCCTCCTTTTGCACTCCCATGCCCATTCCACTACCACTATGACCAATGCCCACTCCACCTGCCCTGCCAACTGACACTACCATACCAAGCCCAACAGGTGCAGGTGAACTGGCAAACCTCCCTGCTATGCACGTATGTGGACTTAGGGCTGTTGAAGGTCTGGCTCTGTGGCCTAGCAAATTTGGATTTGGACCTCAAGGTGGAGGTAGGGGCAGATCATGAGATGGAGTGATAGAAGAAGTGATAGAAGGAGACAGATCATGGGTAGGAAAAGATGGATTGCAGGGAGTAAGAGAGGGATCATGGGGAGTAAAGGAAGGAGAGGCTGCACTGGCAGGAGAGGAAATCAGAGAAGGGGAAGGCAAAACCAAGGATGAAGATGGAGAAGGCAAAATGAGGTTCAACAACCCTGAGAACAATGTGGTTCTACTATGCATCGGTCGTCTCCTGTGCCCTGTTTCCCCCATTCCAGGTACAGGATGCAACAATGACAAAATGTCCATCCTTCCACCACTGACAACAGGCTGCTTGAGCAGCACTGTACATGTTGCTGTGAGTGTGTGTTTCTGCTCAGATGTGCTGGGTGTGCTGGGGAGGGCAAGGAGCATCAGCAACAGTGTGCCATTGAGCTGGGTGTACGAGTAGAGGATTAGTTCAGTGTGTGGGAGGTGATAGGTGTAGGGGTTGTTGCAGTGGTTGTGGGGGTGTGAATTGTGATGGGGGAATGTGGATGTGGATGTGGGTTTGAATGAACTGGACAGGTAGCTGTGGCCCAACAAGATTTGTGACTGGCAGTGATGAACTGGCTAGTTTCCATATGCAAATGTGAAAGGATACTATTTGATGTATACTAGAGTTGAAGACACTAATACAATCTAAATGGGATGGGCTCCTTCTGTATCTCAGGGGTTTGCACAAGGCAACTGCTGATTCTGAGTTTGGGGAAAGGGTATTAAGAAATACCATGCTTTGCTTCAAATCAAGTGTATGCTAAGTGAATAGAATATATTCATCTATGGCAAGGGTATGGGACACAATGTACAAGGTACAAGGTAGGGTATTCTGGGGTGAGTGCACACAGCTGCTTGAGGTGATTGCTACACAGGTGATGCCACACAGGCTAAGGTAGTCACACAGACAGAAAGCCACACAGGCAAGGCTGCACAGGCAATATGCACACAGAAAAACAAGGAATCCTGGCGGAGACCTTAGTACAATGGCGTAACACCACATGGAAGTTTGAATCACACAGAATCTACCTGACCACGTTGCTCACTTGTTCTTGATTACATGCAAAAGAGGAGATAAGTGGGGTAGTTGAAACTTAAATTGTTAAACTATGAGTACAGTCTATATACTGGTAGTACAATAGGTATACCTACAAATGTGATACATGTGCAGCAATTTGTTTATCATAGGGTTTAGGGTATCTTCAGTGTAGACCACTGGGCAGAGGGTGTATTGCACCACCTATATGTATGCTGTCTAATTAATCTGTCTCTGGGTCAAGGGTTTGCATCCTGATTAGCAATATCTCATCAGGCACTGCATTGTCCCTGTGCTCTGGGTCAAGGGTTTTTCTATTCTGGGCTTTAGGAGGTCATCTTGGTGTGCCCAATATTCTAGAACACTCTCCTGATGTGCTGGCCCAGGTTTCTGGGTTACCCAGTGTGGTAGGGGGAGTGGAACAGCTCGTGGAGAAGATGGAGATGGGGGAATTCTCATGAGGAATAGCAGGGGATAGGAGAAAGGCTGTTGGTGAGAAGCATGGGTGCCATGGAGATGAATCACATGTTCTGCACGAGGATTGATGAACCATGTTGGGGACCAGTCCCCAGCACAAAACATGACAAGCAGGTGATCATGACAGTAACATGGGAGATGGGCTGAAGTCCGAGTTGACAAAATAAGGTTCTGTTTTTATGTCAGCTGGTAAACTTGTACTTATATGACATGTCAACAGGACGCAAATACATCGAATTTTGCCCCAGACTTTCATCTTTTTGAGTTTCCAAGCTCATCATTTCATGTGTTTCATTGGTTTTTGCCTGGTTCCTGGTGTCTTGAGCATTCTCATGGGCTGTCAGTTGCCCCCTTTGCTGGATTTGCCCTTCTGGGACTTCATTTCTGCAGTGATGTGGCATCACGCACCTGGTACTCTATTATTTGGCATATCCACTACATCAGGAGCACTCTACTCGCTGAGTCACTATGCTTTATCACACAAAGCTGACTCTTTCTCTTGGGAGCCCAGGATCTCTTCCTCAGTTGGTGACCACTGCAGGGGGATGTTGATTTCAGCTCTTTCTGCTCATGTGTCAGCGTTTTCTGTGCTTGACAACTATTGCCTCCATCTTGAGTGCAAATCCAGCACATTTCAAGTGCATACAATTAGTTTTCTTAGGGTCTTGGAATAGGAGAGGGTAGACAAGAGGTATGATGATGGAATTGACTTCAGGATTGTTCAGTATTGCTACACCAATGCCCGCACCAAAGAGTCAGACGGCGCTGAAGTTTGAGGGAAAACGTGCTTCAGAGTTTTTGGATTTGCTGGAGCAACTTGCTGACTCAGCTGGGCTCCCACATATGGCACTGCTATTGTTTGTTCTGTGATATTGTTCATCCAAGGTAAAGAGGGCTATCAAGCCATTGAGGTTGTGGGATGCGTCGGATTGGGGTGCGGTTAGGATGGCAATGGAGGGGTTGTATGTGGAGGATGAGGACAAGAAGAATGGGTCACCTGATGTGTTGAGGTTGTGGGTGGACAAGCATGCAAAGAAGAAGAAGATCGAGAATCAGAAGGATGTTAACCACTACTTTTGGGAGTTTATACAACTGTCAGCACCTCTGCTCATGCAGCATCTGATGTTGCAGAATGATGTCAACCTGTGCTTTTACCAAGGGATTCCAGAAGGGCTTAGGGCAAGGGTGAGAGAGAAGATGCCAAGGGAGAGTAGGAAGCTGAGCAACATACCATCAGTGGTGGACCAGGTCAAATACTTGAAAGAGATTTTCAGTGCAACAGACATAGATGTGAGGGTGGTGAACGTACCTCTGAAGGTGGAGGTGGATTCGGGCTTGGATTTGGACTTGGAAGGTGGGACCACTACATCATC
This sequence comes from Termitomyces sp. K1Ag, assembly GCA_017657315.1. NCBI lineage: Eukaryota > Fungi > Basidiomycota > Agaricomycetes > Agaricales > Lyophyllaceae > Termitomyces > Termitomyces sp. K1Ag. Next base: position 10,684 of record JAGGAR010000180.1, on the reverse strand, counting down.
ATTGAGTGGAGAAGAGTCGGAGGATGACAAGAAGAGGAAGAAGAAGAAGAAGAAGGTACTCTACCAAGGGAAATTGCCAGCAGGGTTGGGATCGTTGGGTAGCAGGGAGCAGGCGTCGGGACCAAATTCAGGATCAGTGAGCCTGGATCAGGAGAAACGGATTGACTTATTGGTGAAGAAGATAGAGGAGTTGACTTTGGCTTTTGGGGAGGTGGCCCGTGTACAAGGGCAGGGTTTTCAGTCTTGCCCATCACCTCTGCTCCCATTGCAAACAGGGCCACCTCGGAGTAATTTCCCCAACCCAACCTTGAATCAGTGACAATGTGGGATGTGTGGGGGAATTTAGGTACACCTGGAGGGTTATCGCCACTGTCCTGAAACAGGCTTGTTGCTCAAGGGAAGATTGATCAAGTACAATGTGGGAGGGTGGTTGGTGATGGCTGATGGAAGTGAATTGCCAAGGACAATGGGAGAACAGGGAGGGGTGGCACAGGTGATTCAGGTTCAGGTGAAGGCACATGATGACAAGAGGAAGTCCAATTCTTTAAAAGTTAAAGGGAAGGCTGTGGTTCATGATCAGCCTCCCCACATGGCAATGTCCAGTTTTGTGGGTCTTTTGTTTGACAGAGAGGGTGTTTTCCATTCAAACGTGTTGGGTTTTTCAAAGGCATTGGGTAGAGAGGAAGGACTAGTGGTTTCAAATCTGGTGATGAGGTCCCAAACACACAAAGAAAGCGTTTGGTTTGATCCTGCACAGCCACCAGAGAAGGAGGAGACAGAAAGTGATGGTAAAGGCAAGGAGGGAACAGGAAAGAAATAGGTCAAGATGGAGAGAGCGCCAGGGATGGGTTCGGTTGGACTGGGAAAGGAATCATTGAAGAGCGGGCAAGGTGAGGAGAGTGGAGCAGTGAAGGAACAGGTGGAGGCTTTGCTGACCAAGAAAGGAGAGGGAGGGAAACCACCAGTGCTAGATGTAAACAAGCCAGAAGGAAAGAAGAGGGTTCAGTTTGAGGATGTGGAGATGACAGATGACACAAAAGCTAGAGGAAGGTCTAGGCAGTCGCCCTCATATCATTTCATGTCTATGGTTCAAGAACTATTCGATGCTGATGCGCTACAGGAGCAAATTCTTAGCAAGACAATGATCATGCTGCCTCTAGGACAGCTTCTGGGAGCTTTGCCAGAGTTGCAGAAATGTTTCAATGGGTTGACAAAGACCTGATGAGAATATACAAACAAGCCGGTGGTTGTCAGTATGGGAGAGTATTCAGATGGGTTGGATGATGAGTATGGGTGTGAGAAAGTGGTAGGTTCAAAAGCAGAGGTGAACAGTATGGAAGGTGGAGATTCAGATGACGAAGAAGAACTCAAACAGTTGTTTAGCACTGCAGTGAGGATGGGGATGGGCCAGACCAAAAAGCTGATGAAATGTGTGCAGTCTAGAGTGGTGTTAGAATTTGATAAGCATAAGATTTCAAAGGAGAAGGTGGTGGAAAGGTATGCCTCAGCAGTCAAGATCATCAAGCCAGGGACAGTGCCACTGTTTGCAATGACAACAGGGAAGTTCACTGGGAAGTTCAGTGGGGAGAAGGTGATGTTTATGGTGGATACAGGTTCAGAGCTCAATATTTGCTTGGCTGAATTGATGGAGGTAGCACGCTTGATGGTGGATTTGGATGGGACATGATGAGTGCTGAAGGGAATTAATGGGCGGCCAAAACCACTGTTGGGCTGCGCTAGGGATGTATTGGTGGAGATAGGGGGACACAATTTCAATCACCACTTGTTCATCAATGAAGAAGGAGTTAGCGCTGACCAGTACAAGATCATCTTGGGCCAACTGTTTCTGCAATGGTATGGGGCACAGCTTCAGTACAGTTTGAGGGTGCCAATGTGGATGCGACTTTGGGTGGATGGAAATTCAGAGGAAGGGGGACCAGTGACAGTGGCAATTTGCTTGACAGCCCAGGATGCAGAGAGGAACAAAGATTCATTGGCAGTGGAAATACCTCATTGGGAGGGTTGTAGACATCATTGGCAAAGGTGTTCAAGGAGGCTGATGGTGGAGGATGTGCTGGATGAGGGAAATTAGAGGAGGGTGTGGAACCAAGGCCTGCTGGAGAGCAGTCTGCACCTATACTGTGCCTTGGAGGGGTTTTGCACACTTTAATGGAGACAGTCATTTGGGAAGAAGAAGAAGATGAAAAGGTTTGGGAATTGCTACTGCCAGCAACATATGATGCACTTTTACAAAGATTTGCTTATGCCATGCCAACAACATCACAACCAATGGTTACACCATGGACAGTTCACATGCTCACATATGATTCAAAATTATCACAAGAAGAAAAGAAAATGGGTTAATTGCAGAGATGAACATGATATAAGCCTGTCAATAGAAAGGTTTGACCAGTCCCCAGTTATATGCCCGATCCAGCAGGGCAAGTTTTCAAGAAGGTTGAGATTCCAATGCTGCCACCACTTACACTGGATCTGCCACCACTTCAGGATTTTGTGCTGACAGGGAGGTTGACAAAGGAACGTTTGTGTAAGGGCGACCTCTGGAGGCGATGGCTCAGTCACACAACTGGCAGAGGGAGATCCAAAGTATATTTAGTACTGTACAGTGTCTACCATCATAACTACACACATGCTATGACGTTGTCTTTACAGATCTGTAAAGACAACATCATAATTACCATGCTCCATGACCCAGTGGAAGAGATAGGTCTGAAATGAAATGGAGATTTCCCCTGACAGTTTGGACTTGATCTTGAGAAGTGTGCCAGAGGGGTTTTTGCTACCAAAAGAATGAGATTTGTTGGTGGAAGTGCTGAGGGTCAGGGAGAAGGTGCTGGCATTTGACAACTTTGAGCATGGAACATTTTCGCAGGAGTATTTCCCAGACTATGCAATTTCTGTTATTGAACACACACCATGGGTACAGGAGCCGCTGAGGATACCACAGGTGATAGAGAAGGAGGTTGTCAAGTTGTTGAAGACACAGAAGGCTGCAGGGAAGTATGATGACTCATGTGCATCTTACCATGGAAGGTTTTTCCCAGTTGCTAAGAAGAACAGGATCCACTTGGTGTGAGACGTCCAGGAGCTCAACAAAGTAACAGTGCAAGATGCAGGGTTGCCACCATGGATAGAAGATTTTGCAGAAGGGTTTGTGGGATGAGCAGTTTATGGGCTGTGTGACTTGTACTCAGGGTATGATGGGAGGTGGCTGGTGGTGGAATCATGACCTCTGACAACGTTCGTGAGCCTGATTGGTCCTGTACAGAACACTGGTTTACCACAAGGGTCAACAAATGCTGTGCCTGAGTTCCAGAGATGTGTTAACCATGTGATCAAAGAGGAGATGCCAGACAATGGGGATGGGTTCATGGATGATGTGGGAGTGATGGGGCCTGATGACTGGTATGAGGGCGAGGAAATAGTGCCTGGGATTTGGCAAACAATATACAAGTATGTGACGATCCTTGACCGGTTTCTGGTGCGATTCATCTGTGCAAGGATCACAGCCTCAGGAAAGAAACTTGTCTTGGCTACACCAAAGCTGTCAATTGTGGGGACAGTAGTATCAATCGAGGGATGGCACTTGGAAAGGGAGATTGTGACAAAAGTGGTGAACTGACCAGAGCCTATATCAGTATCAGAGGTGTGATCTTTCTTGGGAATGGTGGGCATTGGATGGAGGTGGATAGAAGGGTTTGCCTTAGTGGCAAGGCCATTGATGTTACTAATGAGAGGTGTGATGGAGTGGTGGTTTGTTTTTGGGGACAATGCCAGAGACATGATGGAGGAGCTGAAGAGAAGAGTAACATCCACACCTGTCTTGATCAAGGTGGACTATGAGCAGGCAAAGAAGTTTTCAGAGCACATGGAGACTGATAGCAATGACCGAGAGGGACTGGTGGTGTTGGGGGTGGACTCTAGCAAGTATGGAGTGGGGTGGATCTTGCAGAAAGTTCATGGAGGAGATAAGAAACCTGCTTTCTTTGGTTCATGCACATATAACAAGACTGAAGGCAGGTATTCACAACCAAAATGTGAGCTGTATGGAGTGTTTTGAGCAGTGAAAGCATTGAGACATTGGGTCTGGGGAGTACATTTTCAGATGGATGTGGATGCAAAGTTTCTTGGAGAGATGATGAAGAACCCTGACCTATCAAATGCACCAATGAATCATTGGATCATGTATATTGCATTGTTTGATTTTTGATTCCAGCACGTACCAGCTAGGTCACATCAGGGGCCAGATGGATTGTCAAGAAGACCAAGAGCAGAGGAGGATACGGATGAATCAGATGCAGAGGAATACTTGGACAAGGTCATGGGGATGGGAACGTTTTCAACTTTGTCCTTGGCTGGCTTCATCAATAGCAACTTGGCATGGGCACTAGTTGGAGCAATGTCACCAATCCTGGATTCAACATTCTTTGTGAATTTGGCTTGGGAGATGCGTTGGATGCCTGACATACCGTATGCATTGTTTCGAATGTGAGCCGGAGGTGGTGGAGATGGGCTTGATGGGAATGGGAGAGGTTCCAACAGGAGTTTGAGCTGCGCAGAGTGGCGACAGAGTGTTTGGTGGAAGTGGAATGGGAAGGGGAGCTTGTTGAGATGAGTGTTATGGAGTATCAACGGTGTTATTGGAGTGAGCCATGGGAAGGGGAAGCAGAGCCTGAGGATGAACATGAGCGGACAGTCAGGAGGAGGATGGCTGACTATTGTTACTGACAGGACAATTGTATGGAATACCAGCCCCTACCAGTGGATCAGGAGGCAGTGTGTGCAACACATGCTTTTGGAAAGCGAGATGAAGAGTTGTCAGAACTGTGGAAAGTGATTGAAGATTATCTGCGGACTTTTGTGGTGCCAAAGGAGTTTGACATGCCTGAGGAGAGAAAGGCCTTCATTCAGAAAATGCAACAATTCTTCCTGTATGATGACTGGCTGTGAAAGGGGGACAAGGATGGGAGGAGCCCAAGGCTAGTAGTGATTGATGCAGACAGACAGCAGGAGATTCTGGCAGCTGCACATAATGATGCTGGCCATTGAGGACATGATGCAACCTACAAGACACTCAGTGACCAGTACTATTGGACTAATATGTATATTGAAGTCGCAGCCTTCGTTCAGTCATGCAACATCTGTCAACTATGGTCATGAGCAAAGCTGGTGGTTATGCTCACTCCTACCAGTTCATCGGCAATTCTGTGGTGTTTTGTCCTTGGCACGATTCACATAGAGATGGGGCATGGTGGGAAGAATTTCATTCTGCAGGGGATGGAGCCTACAATAGGATGGCCAGAGGGGAGAGCAGTGAAAAGGAACACTTCAGAGGCATGGGCAAAGCTTTTGTATGAAGACATTATCTGTCAATTTGGACACATCCTGGTTTCATCATCAACAGTGGTAGCGAGTTTAAGGGGGCAGCAGAGATCATTTACAAGCAATATGGCGTTGCAGTTATCATGACATCAGCTTATCACCCTGAAGGGAATGGCATTATCAAGCAAGGCCACCAGACTCTACGGAATTCAATTTTGTGAGCTTGTGGAAAGAACAGGAAGCTTTGGCCAAAGTACCTGTATGCTGGGTTGCTGGCAATGAGGGTGATGGTTTTAAGGATGACTGGGTACTCACCATACTACTTGCTTTATGGCTATCATCCCTTCTTTGGATTTGACCTGGCAGATCAAACATGGGAGGTGTTGGATTGGAGCATGGTACAGACAACAGAGGAGTTGCTGGCTATGAGAATCCTTCAGCTGATGAGGCACAAAAAGGAGTTGGTGCTGGCATATGAGAGACAGAAAGTGGCAAGATAAAGGGCAGTGGATGATTTTCATCAGAGAAATGAGTGGCGGTTGTCAACTGGAGAATTTGAGAAAGGGACATGGGTGTTGAGATACGAGTCATGGCTTGATGGTCAGATGGGAAACAAAATGGTGTTGTGGTGGGCTGGACCATTTATTGTTCATAAGAGGCTATGTGATACAACCTACCAGTTGTGAGAATTGGATGGCACAGTTATACAAAGCTCGGTTCCAGCATCTCAATTAAAAATCTTTTATTACCATGAAGACTACCAAACAGTGCAAACTGTGGATGCGTTAATGTTTGACTACATTGCCAGAGATGATGAGCAAAGAAGCGTTGAAAGCGTGTCAAGCCATTTCTTGACTTTTTCCACAGTATCTGGTGTCAAAGCTTTTGTTTGCACAGAGGAAACCCAGAGCCTCCAGAATCCCCACCTGGAATATTCATCTTTGTATGTTGACTGGTCTCGAGGTTACCTAACCTTGCAGGAACTTTTAGAAGAGGGTGGGAAAGTGTGGCAGAATTTGAACCTGAAATGGGTGTTGAAGAAAGAGAAAGAATTGAGGGCGTTACATTGACCATTGTTGGCTTGTCAGCAGGGGTTTGACGGTTGCAATGGGGTCATTGCAAGTCTTGGTCACCACTTGTGGTAGGAGGAGTGGAACAGCTTGTGGAGAAGATGGAGATAGGGGAATTCCCATGAGGAATAGCAGGGGATAGGAGAAAGGCTGTCGATGAGGAGCACAGGTGCCATGTAGATGAATTACGTGTTCTACACAAGGATTGATGAACCGTGTTGGGGACCAGTCCCCAGCATAAAACACAACAAGCAGGTGATTGTGACAGTAATGCGGGAGATGGGCCAAAGTCTGAGTCGACAAAATAAGGTTCTGTTTTTATGTCAGCTGGTAAACTTGTACTTATATGACATGTCAATGGGACGTGAATACATCAAATTTTGCCCCAGACTTTCATCTTTTTGAGTTGCTGAGCTCATTGTTTCATGTGTTTTGTTGGTTTTTGCCTGGTTTCTGGTGTCTCAAGCATTCTCATGGGCTGTCAGTTGCCCCCTTTGCTGGATTTGCCTTTCTAGGACTTTATTTCTGCAGTGACATGGCATCACGCACTTGGTACTCTATTATCCGGCATATCTACTACATCTGGAGTACTCTACTCACCAAGTTACTACACTTTATCACACAAAGCTGACTCTTTCTCTTGGGAGCATGGGATCTCTTCCTCACCAGTGGTCAAATTGTTATGCCACAACTGGCTGGACAGACTTCCAGTTCTGCTGTTTTGCATAGAAAGCTTAAGTCCATGATCTGAAAGCTTCAGCCTAAGCCTCAACATTCCAGTCCAAAATTCCACAAAGTTCTTGGCCTAGGCAATCTGTGCCTGGCTGCCTGATACTACACTTGTCTGATCGTGAACAATGTGCATCACTGATATTTCTCTGATCTGGTAGGTATAAGCCTGCCCAAATCCATCCTCCATGTCTGCTTCAGCCCATTGGCATATGCTCCTGGACACCATCCCAGTAGTCTTCAGTAGTATAGCCCATGACCTCTATACAGCTGAAGGGATATTTAAATACTACCTACATCCTCGACATGTGTGCCTGGTTGTCACTACAATCAGAATTGCCATAGCCACAGAGTTATGACTACTATGGTACTTCATATCTTTTCTTATATGGAACAGTTCACTTAGTCACAACCAAAGTGTGACAAACAATATTGCACTTCCAAAAATGCATATTTTTTCTTATTTGTCTTGCCAATGCACAACCATCATGCAACTGTCTCTGGAATGCATTGGTGGGACTTATACTTCATAGAACTAAACTGTTTCACCTTGGCCTGGGCCTTCTGAGTTCCAAGTCCTTCACAGTAGGCATCCATCCATCTGTGCATTTAGTGGGCATATTCTGTCAGGGGATAGAAAAAATCAGACTGTATTTTATCTACAGTAGCATCTACTGAATAAACTGTAAACTACCAGGTTCTAAACCTCTAACATGGCCAATATGAAAAAAAAATTTGGCCTCTGGCCAATTTGGCATCTGTTACAAAGTTGTGGTGACTAAGTGAACTGCACCATAGCTGGTATTAGGTTTAATAACATGGCATTATTCACAAAATTAATCCATGAACGGGTATACACCCCCCCTTTCTAGACATTGACTGTCTCCAGTCATCCCTCAATGAGACTGGTACCAACAGATATGCATGCTTTCAGTCTTTCTGCATCATTTCGAACGTCTTTGGTCAATTTTGATCCCATCAAAATATTAGATCTCTCAGATTTGCATGATAATGCTATCTTGTCCTTGTGGTAGGCAGTTCTGACCACCCAGCTCAGCCCTATGCTGATGCTTTTGTGTTATCTCTTTCTATTCATGCCAAAGACTAGGCTTCTAATGCTTTCATACATGTGGAACAGTGCTTCCATGGTTCTGAGCATCTGCCAAAGGTTCCCAGGGTCCAAAAATATATAGAACCTTGTGAAGTGGGTGCCTCTTTAATTACTCACTGCATTAGGGCCATCCTGCCACTTTATGGAATCATCTCTTTGAGGTGCATCTGATGGTACTAGGTAGGAGTCCCCCCATGCCCTGCATCAGGCCTGATCTCACAAATCTCTCTTATTAGTCATATCTAAGCCTATTTCCTTTTTAAGAACATGTGTTATTTATACATCAACATGCTCTTTGTATACCATTGATGGGTTCTCTGTCTTCTGTCTATGAGTCCACTGGGTGAGGATGTCGAGATGGAAGAAACTTTGTCCACTCAGGGCAAAGTTTGTGAAGTTGGTGGGAAGGGATGAGCATTGGAGTGCCAAGAGATTGTTTTGGTGGAAGATACACCAGAGCCTCATACTTCAGTGGCCAAGAAGTTTGTTGATTGTTGAGGTGAACCCACTGCAGCGGTAAGTGTTTAGTATGAGTTATAGACATTACCACTAATGTTGGCATTAGGTTCAGATGGCTCCTTTCACCACCCTTCCTGATTCCAGAGGTGACACCAGAGGACCTCCAGTGGCTCCCTGCCAGCGTCCCAATGCCATTGAACTTCCAGCAGAGTTGTGCAGGTCTCATATGGTATTGTGATCAGGTATTAGGCAATCAAGGATGCCCGACACAAGTACAAGAACACCCACAAGGAAATGGAGCTAGTCCTCTGTCACTACAATGCCCTCATTTGGTACTATCATGAGTGCCAGAACACATTGAGGTGGCAAGAGGACAATGTCATGGCACCAGAGGAGTTTCACAACAATTTGGACAAAAGAATCACTGGATTCCATGTTGAGAAAGTCTGACTGTCAGGATTGTCTTCTTTCTATCAACTCTTCCCTCCCTCTCACCGTCACTGAGTCCTTTCTTGGACTTTTTATTAATATTTTTGTATCATACTCATCCTGTAGGGTCTGTTTGTCAGTAATGTGAAACTGTCCTATAATGTATTGTAGATACTGTCTCCCCAGGCATGAATATAATGGGGAAATTGTCATTCTGTATTTGTGTGAATTTTGTTAAGTTTTTATGTGATTTTGGTGTTAGGGAGAGGAGGCAGCTAGAGAGAGAAAAAGAGAATGAAATGTAAGAAAGTGTCTATTTGTCAGTAAGAGATAAGAGAGAAATAAAACTTGTCTGTATATTGGTGGTATAGTTCAAAGTGTTGGTATGTAGTGTTGTTATTGTTTTAATCATTGTTTTTGATAGTGAAGAAGATATAAAAATTATCTGTGGGACTACTGCTCAGTAGATCATCATGGTGGTAAAGGTAACCCCAATGCACAAGGCATTAGAATGCTGCATCATTAGTATGTACAGTATCAATACAATATGTAAAGTGAAGGGAAAAGAAACATAGCATTATGTATTTTGAGCATTATGTGTTATTTTTGTCTTTTAGCACCATTATTCTATGTTTTTGTGTTGCTATTCTTTTTATTCTTTTTTCTGGCATTAGATGTTGGTGTTATGCTTTGTTTTTTGTCTTTTGTTTGGTTTTGTTTGTTCTATTCTACTGAGTCATCGTTGTTGGGTAATTCTTGGTCTGGAAGATCCTTGTCATCAGGCACTTGAGACTCTTCCATTTTGTGGAGGTGGTCAGCAGAGATGTCAATGAAGTTGTCAGGAAGGGGGATAGATTTGCATTGGAGGTATGGTATGAGTCAAAACACTGCAACTGGTCAGTGAAGTACTGAACCATCCAACTCACATAAAATGTAAGTGCCACCTTTGTTTCTTGATACTACAATAAGGGGGCTGAGGTATCATGGCTTCATTTTCCTGGTTGTGCATCATTTCAATTTTTGTGTTATGCATGAGCAGTAACGTGCCATGATTAAAGTTGAAATTGTGGATTGTGGCAGTGAAGTCTTGTTCAAAGCGTAATGCTGATTTGCAATGGGCAGTGAAGACAACATCATGTTGTTGCTCTAGTTGTTCTTGACAGCATTGGAGGTCTATAGTGCATTGAGCAATTAGATCAGTGGTAGAGAGTAATGATTTGGGCAGTAGCTGAAGGTACGTTGATGAGTCGCTGTCAGCAATGGACACGTATTTTTTCATTTTTCTTGACATTTTGCTACTATTGGACGCGACACACCTGTCACATGACCACACATGTGACTTGCACATGACTTTCATGTGATCAGCCAACGGGTTTTTCTTGCTGACTGATTTTTGGAGCTTGAGTTGGAGCCATGCTGGAGCTATAGATATTTTAAGCGCTTTCTCCACTCATCTATTATGTTTTATGGAGCGCTTTCCTTATAGGATAGGCCCGACTCCACAGCTTTTTGAGTATATAAAGCCTCGATTTTGTAGTATAAG
>JAGGAR010000179.1:0-16310 GCA_017657315.1 Termitomyces sp. K1Ag | reverse complement strand
GCCACCTGCAGCGTCAGCACATCCGGTCTCCCTACCCTCGCGGCCTGCACGACCTCTTCGACAGCCCGGAACCCAGCGGCCATAACGCCCGTCCTCCGAGCCGACGTGTGTCCGTACGTGTCGAATGTGGCGCGGATGGTGTGGAGGAGGGATATGCCTGGGTGCATGTGCGCGGACGCGGTTGTGGACTCGGGCTCGGGCTGGGAAGGCTGGGCGTCCCACCAATCCTTCACGCGCCCCACGAATGGCGAGATCACCGACACGCGCGCCTGTGCACACGCGAGCGCCTGGACGAGTCCGAAGATGAGCGTCGCGTTCGTGTGGATCGGCGCAGAGCTCGAGTTTGAGCTCGAGCCGAGTTCGAGGGCTTGCGAGGCGAGGATGCCGGGGTAGGTGGCGGGGATTTTTATTAGGACGCGGGTGCGTGGGTAGCCTTGGGCTTCGAAGAGGGAGATGAGGGTGTGGGCCTTGTGAGGTAGGGTGAGGTGAGGTAACCTAATACTTGGGATAGAAGTATACTACATACCTTTGCGACGATGGCATCTTTGTCGTTCGCGAGACGGGGATCGACGGAGACGGATACTCTTCCGGGTATGATATCAAGTATCTGTATTCCAACTTGTACGAGCTATTCCAAGGACCAAAAATCCAATGATGCATGCATGACATTAAAATTTCAATCGAGGTGCAGAAAAGAAGAAAAAAACGCACCAAGTAATCGCACGCCAACTCTGTTCGGGCTTCTAAACCCAACGGTTCCGGGCGTGATAGAGCATACTGAACAGCCGCATCAGTCAGATGCGCGTATTCGGGCTTCGAAATGGCGGTATAGACGAGAGACGGGTTCGTAGTTGCGTCCTGGGGGGAAAATTCGGCGATCTCTGTTTCATTTCATTTGTTTAAAAAGAAAAAGATAAGAGATCTATGTAAGTATGACAAATCTGAAAACAAAATTTTTAAATTAGACGCGACGTACTCAGGTACTCCCCCGTATCCGACGCGATGACTATTCCGGAGTGTCTGAGTGCGTCGAGGGTGTTCATGGTCATGGTAATACCGTAGGGTTTTTTTTTTGAAATGAAAGAAGAGTGTGGACGGAATTCGACGGATGACGCCACGCTATCTCATGATAATTTTTTCCATCAAATTTTCTGGAAGATCGAGATTCGACATCTCGCGCCATGCCGTGACAATATCTCATCAACGCGACTGAGTCATGACGCGTCATTTCCTCATCCAGACGCGGTTGCCCACGCGTGTGTGTAGTCATTGTCCAAGCTTGTGATATTCTATCTAATAATCTACCAAGGGTACTCGGATTCCGTGTGATTTTTGTAGTATGTAGTACGTACAGATTCAATATTGTCCAGACAACCTCCAATCCAATCCAATAAAAGTTGTTACAGTTGTTGGTATAACATCCAGCTCTATCCCAGGTATATGAATTTTTCGTCTGTTCAAACGGCATAGGCACCCTCATGCATCTGCGAACGTAGAGGAGACATTCCCTCACCGACCGAGTCCTGGACAAATTCGTCAGTTTGATTATTTCGCATGATGGTCACCGAAACATACTACGCTAGGATTGAACCCATAGCCCCTACTTTGCGAATTTTCGTTTTTTCTGTAGGGACCAAGTGGGGATAGAGGTACTGTACTCTAAGCAACCTTGAACGATCTGAAGGGTGTGATCCAAGGTTATAAAGCTGACCTTGCCCTCCCGCAAACTACGAGGTGAAGCCGGCTCGTCAGTCCGAGCATCGTGCGACAATGTGCTTGTCTGGATATTCAGGACTCTGGAGACACTGATTGGGCCTGTGGATGTATCCTGTTTACGGATGGTTTTGCGTGCGTTCAGCCTGAGGGAGGTCATTCAATGACGAACTCGGAACTGAGCCACATGTGAGAACGACATACATCGCAAGGAAACTGTTGATATACACTAGACAATCTCATGTCATCAGCGACGAGGATCGTTCCAGTTCGAGGCCAGACCTCACATTTGGTCAAAAGGAATTCTATGCCAAGGAATACGAGATTATTCGGCATTGCCGCGTACTAGCAGAGCTGGGTGAGAACCCGCAATATAATCCGTGATGTCAACTCCTTACAGTGATAAGCGCCGTCAAAGAACAGGCACTTCAAACAAAGTTAGAAAGTGCATCAGACGAGGCCGAAGAAAAATCTACCTCGTCAAAAACCCAGATATTAGTACCATTCGGATGATCATGACGATTTTAGAATCTGTTCTGCGGGCGTCATTGTCGTTGTCAATAGAGGGAGAGATGATTACCAGCGCTATGTGACTCACCCGGTGAATCCAGATTTACTGAGGGTAAGATAAACACACATGGCAATAGCAATGACGACGTCGATGCCTGTGGTCCACGCGAAGGCCGCGTATATAACCCACTATAACAGCACAAAGACAAAACATCAGACTGGAGTAGTCGAAAAGTATAAATTGAGTCCGACGCTCACCGATATGGCCGATATATCGGCAAAAGTGGCAATTCTATAACTACAAAAGAAATTAAGTTGAGATGATCAGGAGGCGGAGAATTCAAGTTCACGTTTTGACAGCGAGCACTAGGTGAAAGGAACAGATTAAAGAACATTCATAAGTATCAAGACAGAATTCTCGCACCTATCCCAATGGCTAATAAGTGCCAAGCGAACTATGTCTGATTCAAATCTTCGCGTAAGAGCGACGCGTAACTTACCATAGCCGCTGGCAACAATCACAACCTGTGTCGAATCCGTTCAGATACTTGCGTCCACCGGTACCGCACAACGTTCAACTCACCACAATGATAGGCCAGATGCGATTATACTGGCATCCGACTAAAAAACAAGGTACAACTCAGCCATTCAAGGCGTGCGCTTATCAACAGAAAGAACCCACTCTTCCACACGCGCAAGGCATACAACGATTGTACGGTTACAATAATGATAACCTATATCCAAACCCGAGGTTGGTCATCGCGATCATAACGCAATAAAGAACGGGAATCGGGAGGATAACGTACATTCACAGCTACACCGAGCTACATAATGAAGAGCAGCTTAATCTTGATATCGGATCAGACGAAAAGGTGCGGAGGCCCACTTTAAAGCTCCTATATACGTACAAAGATTGATTCGATCAGTCTGCTTGAATAGTGAGAGGGATTTCAACAACTTACCAAACAACCAGTTGAATAGCCTGCAAAGATCCAAACGACGTTATTAAATAGTGATAGACGGCAGCGATTGTTAGGGAGAGGTGAAGCGTGTCTAGTGCCCTAAAGCTCGCCATGAGGGGGGAAAATCTAGGAGATACCCGCAACGTACCAAAGTAAAGCAACCTGTTCGCAATGTGTCAGCCTTTTGGTTCAGGCCATGGGAGAGGAACACATACAGAATACTTGTGTATACGCCGGTCGTTCTGATAGTTTTGATAGTAAAGGTAGACCTGAAGATTGGTGACTCCATAGAGACTTCGTAAAGTATGAACGCGTGAGACGTAAGTCCTAGATGCAGAGGGAGAATAGACGTACATAGCAGCTATCATGGCGCCAACAAAGGCCGCGCCCATTGTGTTGCCCAGTGTGACCTCCATAACGGGGGGAGGAGAGGAGGGGGTTATTCTCGCTTATTGGATTCAAAGCGTCGGGGGAAGGAAACGCATGCGATGCTTGACCCTTCCGTGTCTTAAAAGCCTCTCCAGATTGGGACTGAAGGGACCGTGAGGCTGTGGGGTTTGTGCGAATGCTGAGCGCCGAGCGCTGGGCCTTACTAGACCTATATGTATAAGTAAAGAAGCATGTAACTCGACGCCCGGCGAAAAGCGCACAGCAGATTGCGGCTTTCCTAAGTAATGCCGAGATGAAGACTGATGAAGATCTAGGTGTTGCATTTCACCGACGCCGAGTGGGCATGTGTCTTGTCCCGATTAGATTAGATGCCTTGGAGGTGCACGGTGGGATTACGTTGTGGGAACACATAACCAACAGTCGTCTCTTGCAAATCTAAGAATATCGAATGAGAAAATAGAGAATGGAAGCGGTCGGACATACCTATGTTTCATACAAAAACTTCCGTTCTCTGGTGATTTGCCTCCGACTCTGTGTCCACCCCATTTCTCACGTGTTGTGCAGTATGACAGCTATGTGAGACGATATGCCAAGGAATGTATGGATTCATGACAAGCTCCTGATACCTTCTAGCCGTATTGGTTGATTGGCGACCTGATGAAGTTTTTCGCATCCGAAGAAACTTGTGTTTCGTAAATGGGCATCTTGTTCACACCAGGTCTCATGACTCTGGATGCGCATCATGCGCTCAGCGCTCAAGGTCCAGACCGAAAAAAAACTCAAAAAAAAGTGAGACTAAGCTCTGCAAGAACAGTCATGTAATGACTGGTCGCAAGCAAGGAGAAGTTGGCTACCAGCGCGTTGAACGTTCTGAAAGGGTGAAAGTTAGATATCGGGAAGGATGACGAGAGAAGATACGTATAATGCATGTGTGAATACTTATGTAAGCCATGATCACTCTGTCACTGAAAAAGGCAAGAAGATTTAGAGAAATCTGACATGGAAGAAACGAGGCGCCGCTTGCTTCCCCTCATCGGCCTGCCGCCTCACCTCTTCTTCCGATCTTGTTTGGAGTTCATGATCGAGCTTTGTGGGAATCAAGGTAATCGATATCCTCACGTTGATTCATCCAGGAAGGCATGTCCAATTTCGAGCCGGACATCGTCCCGCTCACAGAAGATTAGTCACTAGTATAGCTAGTGTGGCGGCGTCATATTGCACCATACGCCAAGCTTTTCCTCACGTGCTTATTCATACCGAGCGCTGGCTTTGACCGCTAGTGGCCGCTTTGCACTTCTGATTTGATCGTCCATTGGCAACCTAGAAGTGTTCGATAACTTCGATGCGCCCATTGACACAGATAAGTATCAACCAAACACTCCCTTTGTGGCTGCTGTGGAAAGATGATGTCAGGCAACGCTCGAGTGTATCTCAACAAGCAGCATCAAATATGTATTTATCTGCACCCAGTGAGGGACAGAAGCTTCTCTTAGTACATATCTCATCTCAATGCAATGTGATGCTCTCTTCAAGCTCCCTCGAGGGGCAAGTTCTCCCTTGTTCGTCTCTTGAGCCTGCGAATTCTTCCAGATGCCGAAACAACAACTCGATTTTCTTGCTTGTAAGAAGCCGTAAGAAGATTTCCGTACCAGATCAGGCGAGTACTTGATCAGAGTTACCCTGGGAGTGAATTCATTGTCTTTCTCAGTCGCATATCGCTGAAGCCACCACGGATACTGCTCCACGAAATGATTATCATCCCGGCAAACAGTCCTTCTCCACTATTCTCGCAGTTCTAAAAAGAAGAGAGAAAATGGATTTAGTTCGTCACCTCCATCGCCATCTGTCACTCCACTGGCTCTTCGTGCCTTTATTGAAGGGCTCAGGCAATAAGTAATGCTGGGCCACCCGGAAGCACGCAAATTGTTTTGTTTCGTCCTCGATCGATGATCACCGAGGGAGGAGACATCCTATGCTGGAAGTCTCGTTCTAGCCCTGCAATCTTTCGTCGTTTCTGTAGGTACCAAGTGACGATAGAGGTGCTGCGGTCTATGTCATCTTGAATAAAGTCAGGGTAGAATATAAGATTCGGAAAGCTCACCTTGCCCTCCTCTGAACTATAGGAGGATCTCAGTTCATCACTCCGTACAACTTGCGATGTATATGTCCGGATATTCATGAATTCCGGAACACTGACTGAACCTGTAGATGCTATAGATGTATCCTTCTCACGATCAGTTTTGCGTGCGTTCAACCTGAAGGGATTCACTGAATGACGAAGTCTCGCCACAAGTGAGAGCGACATACATCGCAAGGAAACTGTTAATATACACTAGTAAAAGTCATTAGTGGCAAGGATCCTTTGAAGTTGGGACTTAATTTCACATTTGGTAAGAAGAAATTCTACGCCAAGGAACACAAGGGTATTCGGCATCGTCGCGTACTAACAGGGCTGGATGAGAATCTGGAATATGGTCCGTGAGTCCAACCTCTTACAGTAATGAGTGCCGTCAAAGAGCAGGCACTTGAAACAAGTTAGCAAGTGCATCAATAGATCTAGAGACCGAAGAAAAAATGACCTCGTCAAAAACCCAGAAATTAGTACCATCCGGATAATCGTGACGATTTTATAGTCTGTTCTGCGAACATCGTCAATGGAGGGAAAGATAATTACGGCCGCGACTCACCCAGAGAATCCAGATTTACTTTGGTTAAGATAGAAGCACATGGCGGTAGCGATGACGACGTCGATGCCAGTGGACCATGCGAGTGACGCATAGACGACCCACTGTGGTACAAAAATATCAGTACTCGAGTTGCCAAGAAGAGTACTAGTAGGCTGAGGCTCACCGACATGGTCGATAGATCAGTGAAAGTTGAAATGCTATAGCTAAAAAGAGAATTCTAAGATGAAGTTGAGATTACAGGGTGACTGAAGATCCAAACACACGTCTTGACAGTGAGCACTGCAAAGGTTATCCATTTATCAAAGTTCATCGTCATCAGAACGAAATTCTCGTACCTATGCCAATAGCTAACAAGTGTCCAAGTACTAATTTAGTTCATGTCTTCGCGTTCAGACCAGCACGTAGCTTACCATAACCGCTAACAACAATCGCGGTCTGCGTTGAATCTTGTTCAGATAGATATGTCAACCGGCAATACACGATGCTTGCTTACCACAAGGATAGGCCATATGCGCTGGTGGTGACGCCCAACTAAATCAAAGGCTAAGGTCAACCATCCAAATAGTGAGTCTATTCGCCAGAAAGACTCACACTTCCACACGCGCAAAGCATATAGCGTTTGTACGGCTACAATAATAACGATCTGGTATCATCCTCAAGGTCAGTCATTCTAATCACAAGAGAGCAGCATGACGTACATTCACAGCTATCCCGAGCTACAAAGAGCAGCTTGATATTGATATCAGATCCTCTCAGGCGAAAAGACGTGGACCCACCTTGAAACTCCTTGAAAGATGGTTTGATCATTCGCTTCGATGCCATTGAGATCAACCCCATTGACGTACCAAACCACGAGTCGAAGAGCCTCTAAAGATCCAAAAGAATTAATCAGATAATGATACACAGCGGCAGCCGTTAGGGATAGGTGAAGCGTGTCCAACGCCCTAAAACGCGCTATGAGGGATATGGTTGTGAAGGCTGAGACGCACGGCCTACCAGAGTAAAGCAACCTGTTTTCAATGCGTTAACTCTTTGGTTTGCTCGAATAAGTACTAGAGGGGAATGAGTACCGAATACTTGTGTATATGCCAGTCGTTCCGGTAGTTTTGATAGTAAATGTAAACCTGAAGATTGGTAACTCCGTAGAGACTTTGCAAAGGTATGAGCGCTTGAGACGTGGAGTATTGGACATGGAAGGCGTCAACATACATGGCAGCTATCATCGCGCCCACGAAGGCCGCACCAATCGTGTTGCCCAGTGTGACCTCCATTACGGGTAGCTCCATGGACAAGATTAATGAGTCTTTGCTGAAAGCAAGTGGTGATCCTTCCGAGTCTTAAAATCCTCTCTGGATTTGAGTAGATCTTGTCAGACTGTGCCTATAATGGAAGCACGACCATCATCAAACATGCTCAACTTCACCTCAATTGCTGAAGATCTCTGATACGGACTGAAGCCATCTCAACCAACATTCTCACGTACAACGGGCACCTCCGAACCTGAACCTTACTAGATCAGGTGAGTACTTGATCAGAGTTAACCTTGGAAGCGAATTCATTGTCTATTTTCAGTTGCATATCGCTGCAGCCATCACGGATACTCCATGATTATCATTCCGGCATGAGAATCCTTTTCCACTGTTCCCACCGTTCTAAAAAGAAGAGAGAAAGTGGGTTTAGTTCATCACCATCGCCATCTGTCACTTTGTTGGCTCGTGGTGCCTTCCATGTTGATCTAGTCTATTATTGAAGATGTCAGGCAATGAGCAATGCTGGGCCAATCGGAAGCACGCAAATTGTATTGTTTCGCCCTCGAGCAATGATCGTCGAGGGAGGAGACATACTACACTGGAAGCCTTATTCTAGCCCTTGCTTTGTAATCTTCCATCATTTCTGTATGTACCGCGTGATGATAGAGGTACTGCGGTCTATGCAATCTTGAATAAAGCCAGAGTAGAATATGAGATTCGAAAAGCTCACCCTGCCTTCCTCCAAACTATGAGGTGAAGCCGGTCCATCAGCCCAAACGTCATGCGACGATTTTTTTGTCTGGATATTCAGGTCTCTGACTGGACCCGTAGATGTATCCTTTTCACGGTTGGGTTTGCGTGCGTTCAGCCTGAGGGAGGTCAATCAGTGACGATGTTTTGCCACGAGCGAGAACGATATACATCGCAAGGAAACTGTTGATATACACTAGTAGAAGTCATCAGCGACAACGACCTTTCCAATTTGAGGCTTGATCTTACATCTGGTCAAAAGAAAGTTTATACCAAGGAACACGAGAGTATTCGGCATTGCCGCGCACTATTAGGGCTGGATGAGAACCCAGAGTGTAGTCCGTGATTCCATCTCCTTACAGCGATAAGGACGGCCAAAGAGCAGGCACTTCAAAACAAAGTTGGAAAAAGTGCATTGATAGAGACCGAACTTACCTCGTCAAAAACCCAGAAATCAGTACCATTCGAATAACCACGACAATTTTAGAGTCTGTTCTGGAGACATCGTCAATACAGGGAAAGGTAATTACCAGCATGATTCACTCAGAGAATCCGGATTTACTTCGGTTAAGATAGAAGCATATAGCGATAGCAATGACGACATCGATGCCTGTAGCCCATATGAAGGCCGCGTAGACGACCCACTATGACAACACAAAGATAGAACATCAGACTCGAATGGTGAAGAAGCATAGACTGAGCCCGACGCTCACCGATATGGCTGATATATCGGCGAAAGTGGTAAGGCCATAGCTAGAAAAGAAATTGGGAGGTCAGGTTTATCAGGAGGTTGAAAATCCAAGCGGTTCACGTTTCGACAATGATCACTGTGAAAGGAACACATTCAAAAAATATTAATGAGTATCGACGCAGAACACTCGTACCTACGCCAATGGCTAATAAGTGCGTCAACCACGTTTGATCATGTTCACGGGAGAGCGACGCATAACTTAATACTTACCATAACCGCTGGCAACAATCGCAACCTGTGTTGATTCCGCTCAGATACACGTATTGACCGTTACCACACTCCGCTTAGCTTACCACAATGATGGGCCATATGCAGTGATAGTGACGTCCAACTAAAAACAATCTCACCCATCAAAAGTCGTGTGCCTATAGTAATCGCAGAATGAACTCACGCTTCCACACGCGCAAAGCATACAACGTTTGTACGGCCACCATAACGATAATCTGATAGCAAACTTAAGTTGGTCACCACGATCACAACGCAAAAAAGAACGGCATAACGTACGGTCACAGCTACGACGAGCTACACAAAGAGCAACTTGATCTTAATATTGAATGAAACGAAAAGATGTGGAGCCCACTTTGATGGTCCTATAGAGGTGATTCGATCAGTCGCTTCGATGCTAATGAGGTTTCAGTAACCTACCAAACAACCAGTTTAATGGCCTCCGAAGACCCAAAAGAATTTATCAAATAATGATACATGGCGGCGATTGTTAGGGATAGGTGAAGCGTGTCTAGCGCCCTAAAATTCGCTATGAGGAGGATGATCGTGGAAGTTCACGGACGACGCACCAAAGTAAGGCAACCTGTACTCAATTTGTTAGCTCTGGATTCCTCGAATACTAGAGGGGAGAACGCATACCGAATACTTGTGCACGCGCCCGTCGTTCCGATAGTTTCGATAGTAAATGTAGACCTGAAGATTGGTGACTCCGTAGAGACTTTGCAAGGGTATGAGCACTTGAGACGTAGAAGGCTGGACGCGAAAGGCGCCAACGTACATGGCAGCTATCATCGCGCCCACAAAAGCCGCGCCAATCGTGTTGCCCAGGGTGACCTCCATTAGGGGTAACTCTATAGACAATGAATCGAGAGAAAGGTTCGTATACCAGTCTTGATCCCTCCGGGTCTTAAAATCCTCCCAGGAGCTGTGGAGATCGTGTGAGGATTCGTACAATCAGCAAGCCTCGAAGCACGACCCTCATCAAACATGCTCAGCCTCACCTCAATTGCTGAAGACATCATAATCATCTTTTGAACATGAGGAGCCATCTCGATCAACAATCTCGCGCACAACGGTCACCTACACGACTTGGAGCAAAATCGTGGTGCTAACGCGACACGGTTTTCGATCATGCAAGTTGGTGATATTGATCATTGATCTATCCTGACGCGAGATGAGGGAGAGAAGGACAAGGGGATAGAGGAAAATAGCGAGAGATGAATATCACGATGCTTCGATACGATGGTTCCTTGTGTAATTGCGAGGAAATATATATGTTTGAGCAGCCTAGCTCTCTCGCACGGATCCCGGGAGGGAACCCGCACTCAAGCCGGGACGGACGAGTGACTACACGACAAGTGCTAGAAAAGAGAAAAACAACAAGGGTAAGTGGACATGAGGGTGGGGGAAAGAAAAATGCCACTGACAAGCTCTGAGTATGTGAGTGGTGAAAAAGCAGGACAAAGGGCAAAGAAGCGGTAACTGGATCTATTTACGACGTCCATGAGATAGATGAAAAGAAAGGGCAGTTGGCCGCGGTGCAACAAAGCGACGCGACGTCTGTAAAGCGGTCGCTTAGACCAAAGGCTTTTTGATCGAATCATTTTTACATAATTATTTGCTAAGTAGTATGTATTCTTGTTTCTTTCATCATCCGTGACTCGCCAGGTAATAAGTTCAACAAAACGTGAATTCTACTCCTTCAGCGGGGAGATTCTCCAAGTCTTCATGCTGGGGCAACAACAACCGGTACGAATCTTTTAAATACTCTTAAAAAGGTTCTCTTCAGATTCCCATAATTTTCGATGTCAACGGATTGCCAGGTCTAGAAGGTGAGTATTCCTGGATTCACACCTCAGGGGTAAATTCATTGTCGATTCCCAGCTGTTTCCATACAGCCGATGTCATCATCGATATGCCACGGAAGGATTATCCATTGTAAGTTAAAGTTTGGAATACCCTTCTACACTCGTAACATCTTTTCAAGACCTGGTGTTCATGTTCCCTACGGGACGTCGTCGCTGTATAGAGCCTCGGATCGAGTTGATCTCTGACTGTCACAAATTTCGTCACAATTGTTAAATTACCGGCAAGGGGGGAGAGAAAAAGGCAGAATTGGGAAATTACTCCACCAACACCACCATCCAAATGATATCGATGTCCGTCGCTCTGCTCACTCTAAGTGTTATATTGTTTCTCCTGGTGATTAAGAAAAATCAACGATGAAGCACTCTGCCACCCGGCCCTCCTGCTGATCCCCTCATAGGTCATTTACGAAAGATTCCCAGCAAAGACGTGCACACTGCCTTTTATGAGTTTGGGAAGATATATGGTAAATTTCTTTCACTAGCTTGTGGATTCTGAGTCTGAATCGAGTCAAGGAGATGTTATGTACATCGAAGTCCTCGGAAAACCAATGGTCGTACTGAACAGCGTCGAGGCTGCTATAGACCCCCGAGAGAAGCGAGGTGTCAACTATAGCGATTGACCTCGCTTTGTTGTACGTCGATCACATCCGATCTAATTGATAATACTTACTGACAAAATCATAGTATGGGCTGGGCCAGAAGTACATTTGTTTTTGTCTCAAATATTGCAGTCTCTTGGCCCCAAAGAGGCCGAAGATCCTGATACTCTCCTTGATGTCAAGGGAGCGGCAGCATTGTTGTGTTGTGCAGGTTCAGAAACGGTAAGCTGGAATGCTTTTCATGGGATATGACTGAGATCTGGGTCTAGACCTGGAGCACGCTATCCTTTTTCCTGTTGGTGATGATCTTAAATCCGGAATGCCAACGAAAAGTGCAAGAAGAATTCGTTACCTTATGTTGAGTGCATACTTCATGAAACACCAATACTAGGTACGATAACAAACATAAATCTTTACGCGGCTTGATTTTTCCCCCTCTTCAGAGCGATGACACTTGATGAGAAAACCTATTCCAATCCTCGTACCTTCAATCCTTCGCCTTATTTTCCCTTACCAGGCGGCAACAACAACCCGCATCCCGATGATCCCTTTCGCTTCGGACGCAGGTGAGTATCACTCTTCTCTCCAATGGACAGCTTGACCAAGGAATCCAGACTCTGTCCTGGACGCCAACTCGTGGATGCCAGCTTATGGATTACAATAGTGTCCATCATCTTGGCGACTTTCAACATATTGAAAGCAATTGGAGGTGACGGTAAGGAAGTTACCCCCACAGTAACGTTGCAAACCAGTCTCGTAAGTACCGTGGCCTCCTGGGTCCATTGCTCCTCTACATTGTTCAACCACTCTTATAGTCACCCCATTCCGTACGATTGTCGCTTACTTCTCGAAACGAACAAGCGAGAAATTCGGTTGTGAAGGCCGATATGTCGGATAACTATTGATTATTGACTTATACATATGTGCAATTTCAAATAGTATTAAATGTCTGATCTTTGCTAGAAAGAAGGTACTTTGTTTCGAATTCCCTTGTACGTCTATCTCCGACTCGGATACGCTAGTGACTCTCATTTTGGCTAGAAAAGGCCTAATCGGAGGAAACACTCACATGAATGTCGCCAACTATGATAAACCGATTGATAAGGTAGGTAGGTCAGGTGGGGTATGTGTGTATCATATGCTCTTCAATGTGTAGAGCCGCACATTCCTGCAATCCTAACGTTTGACAGTCGTGGAACTGTTCATTGTTTCTTCGAAAACCTTTGTCAGTGCATAGTGTCACTGAAAATTATGAGGGAAAGGGACATGGTTGCCTCAAGGCTGATGTTGCAGATGCTGTGGAAGAAAGGCTCAAAGGACCAAGGGCAGAGTTTGAGAGGATTCGACATAAGATAGTGTATTTAGACAAGATTGCGCAGAGTGGTTAGGGAGGTGTTGGGATTGCGTTGTTGATGGCAAGAGTAAAATTCAGTCATCTTGAACTCTGTCGAGACTTTGGCGGAGATTTTCAATTGCACCTTCGCATCTTCATCCACTCTTTTCTCTCGCATGCATGGAACAGCCAGTCCATGGTGTTGCTGAAAGATACAAGGGAAAGGGACATGGTCACCTCAAGGCTGATGTTGTAGATGTTGTGGAAGAAAGGCTTAAAGGGCCAAGGGCAGAGTTTGAGAGGATTTGACATGAGATCATGTATTTGAATGAGATTGCACAGAGTGGGGCACAGAAAGTGAAGGAATGGTCCAAAGTGACGATGCAGGCAGTTAGGGAGATGTTGGGATTGTGTTGTTGATGGCAAGAGTAAAATTCAGTCATTAGTACTAACAGTTACCATATAGACCCAGGTCTGTTTATAGAACAGTGTAGGGGTTTGCAATTAGAATTGAGTGGTGTATTGGTCTGTTTAGAACAATTGGTTTACAAGTGTAGGCTGCTAGGGATGAAAAGCAGGGTATGATATTTGTATTGAAGCTGTACTGGTACAGTGAACTGAGAAAACCAAAAAATGTTCTAGTATGAATATGTATACAAGGAACTCAGGTAACATAGTAGAGAGTAGTCAGAAGCCAAAGAAAAGAGGACATGTGTTGTAGGAGACAGAAGAGATGCAGAAGATTTCAGTAGATGTGTCTCCTACTGAGTGGCATCCAACTAGACACTCAGAGAAGATATTTGGAGTGAGTTCACAGTCTCATGCACACCTGCAATTGAAAATGGCCCATGGATAAGGGCAATTGTCAATGCTGGGTAGACTGCCTGCAACATTGAACAGATAGACAATTTATGGGAAGAAATAAAGCATACTGAGATTGAAAGATAAATTGTTAGGAAAATGCCACCAACCATTGCTCTTGCTTGATTAGGAGTAGGTACAAAGTTAAGTACAATGTTAACCAGCTGCAAGCTTGGCCATTATTCTTTGCATATACACAAAAATTTCTAAATCTCACCTGAAATACAGCATAGACAACTCCAGCATCAACCAAGAGATATAAGATTTGCTGCATTTTGAATGATTGACACTGTTGACTGTCAATATTTGTTTGTAAGAATTTCACATGTCCCCTGTCATTGCAGAAAGTTGTAGTAATTCAGTGGATGTTCAAGTGACAGTAAGGACATACCATAATCTCCAGCTAATGAAGGATGTTGCAACAAAGTTGGTGATAAATGACAAAATCATAGTTACACCAAAGAGAACATTGAAAGCTGTATTGTTGTATTCTATATTGGCCATCACAACATCAGGGTTGGAGTACATTCCCAAAAAGACAAGCGTAGCAACTGTATAGCATATCAGCTTGCACAAAACAATGGTCAGGAATGCCACACACCAAGTGTAAACAAACAGAGTACTATGGAAGTATACAGTGCCCAGTGTTGTCTCTCAAAGACAATCCATGCACGCCATATGATGAAGACATCATTAATGACTGGCTAAGCCAATAATTTCAGGTAAGGATCATTGTAAATGTGTAAAACTCACAGGGATGAATTCAAACCACATTTGGGCTACATCCCATTTGCCAAGTATAGCATCAATATGGTCAACACGTTGGGAAAGAGATGCAATAGTGCCAGTGTTTTGGAACAGTTGATATTCAACCATTGGTTCCCCACTCAATGCCAAGAAACTTCCATTGAATGCAACAATACCCAGGCAAACAACTGCAAGTTGACATTTGGAAAGCCAAGTTTGAGCCTGAGACCTAATTAATAGACACAGAGAATCAGGGTGAGTGTATATGCTCTTTTCAAGGTCTACTCACTGAGCAGAAGAGTAAGCACCCATGACTGCAATTGGCATCAGAAAGCCTGTGGAGTAACTTAGCACTTGATGTTAACATTGAGGAAGAGGTAGACCATAAAAAAGAGAGATAGCTGCTGGCTTAGAAATCCAGTCCATAAGCAGGTCCTGTCCTATATTTTGGATAATCTGTCGCTCTTCTGGGGTCATGATTGGCCCAAGCAGTAGTAGACCAATTAGTAAGGGCAGAGGATAGTCACTAAATGAGAAGCAAGTAGAGGGGTGGTTCAAGTTGTCTAGTTGTGCTAGTACAATGCTTATTAATATATATACAGGATACTCCTTGAAATCACCATTCCAAATACTTGGTTCGACATGTTCATCAAGTTTCCATATGGACTCAAGATGAGTTGCAACAGCTAGACTTGATTGTGATCTAAACTGAAAGGGGTGCATAAATGGACAAGCATGCCTGCTGCATGTCAGAAAAAGTTCAACTGCCCTTTCAGGACTAGTCACTGATGCTTTCATAATCATCAGGCCTGATCAATGGCCTGCACCCATTTTGCACCAATGAGTGAGCTCCTGGACTCAAAATGCTATGGAAATTGAAGATATACAGCTCTAGAGACTATTTCTGCCCTCTAGGTATGGGCTACGCTGCTGCTACATAGAGAGAGAGATGTCATAGGCCGAGCAAAGTAGCCTGATCTTCTGAAATTCTATGATTTGATCCGATTAAGAAAGCATTAGCTGACTAGGCCTGAAAAGGCAGTTCAATAACTTTTTCTGGTACAGAATTATGATGATCACATCAGTGGCATCAAAAATGAGACCCAAATCAATATTGTATGAATTGAGTAGTCTGTATCTCACATGTGCCATTCTTCTTACATAAATTGACACACAAGGTATGCATGTGACAGATCATATACAGGTGAGGCTTCCTATACCCAATATGGTTGTTTCTTTAGATGCTGAAGACAGAATGGAGATTTCTGAATCAGAATCAGAAGGTTTAGAGTCATCCAAAATGAAGCCATATTTAATCAAGTGCTAACAGCTATGTACAAGCAATTTTTGAGGCAGCATATAACAATATGTAGTTGGAACTAGTCCAATTAAGGAACCACAACCATCTTCTGATAGGACTGGTTGATGTCAGGAATCAGGACAATTGAAGGTGCCAGTGGAGACAGACTCAGAATGAATCAACCCTCATGATATGACTAGCTAGTTAGCCTGGTTAAGCACCCTCACCTTGATATGGCTAATAAATTCAGTCATCAGTACTAACAGTTACCAGGTCTGTTTAGAACTTTGTAGGGGTTTGCAATTTAGAATTGAGTGGTGTATTGGTCTGCTTAGAACAATTGGTTACAAGTTGAAATCAAGGA
>JAGGAR010000178.1:0-16343 GCA_017657315.1 Termitomyces sp. K1Ag | reverse complement strand
GGGGGTCTTTTATAGGGCAAACAAAGATAAAAATAGGCGCTTCTTCAGGCACCAAGGAAAGAAGATCAAACATGAGGTGGATCAATGTTGGTCATAACAGTGGAGATTGACTGAGGACAGTCAAGATTTAAGTGGGGGGGAGGATGATGAGTCGCTGTCGGTGCTGGACACATATTTTTTCATTTTTCTTGACATTTTGCTACTATTTGGACATGATGTGCCTGTCACATGACCATGCATGTGACTTTCATGTGATCGGCTGACAGGCTTTTCTTGCTGACTGATTTTTTGGAACTTGGGTTGGAGCTGTGCTGAAGCTATAAATATTTTAAGCGCTCTCTCCACTCATCTATCATGTTTTATGAAGTGCTTTCCATATAGGATATGCCCGACTCCACAACATTTTAGGTATATATAGCCTCGATTTTGTAGTATAAGGCCAGAATATAGTGTATTGCTGCCCCTATGCATTAGTGAGCTCACTGCTATAAGCATGCGCTCTGAGAAGTGCCTTATATGTGTTTTTGCCATCAGCGGTGATTTAAGCGCGTGCGCTTGAATTGCCTTCGATTGTTTGTGCCTGATTGGCATTATGCTTTGATTGTTGGTTAGTCAGCAGCTGATACTCAGTTAGCGCTGGTATTAGCATATATGTTTACATTTGCACTTGCATTTGTTTGTTTTTGTTGCCAACTGCATTCCATATTGCCCTGTGCACATGAGTCTTAGACAAGCGCTCATTTCCATTCACTACTAAAGCAGAGTTTGTCGCCACTTAAAAACCCTTCCACGTAACTTTAGGTTCCTAGCACGCCAACTGACAAGAATTCTTGAGCGCTGACAGAACCAAGTCAATCGCTGACACATCCAAGTGACAGGTTCCACTTTTGTCGTCCCAAGAATTGAATCTTACATAATCCTGACCGCACACTTGTTGTCGCTGTTGCCGACAGAAGTTCACTCGTCGTCAACCGATTGCAGATTGCTAGTGCTATAGTCGATATTATATCTGACTTGTAGCAAATTTCCGGCGCTATCTGATAGGACCATTCTCACATGACACACTTAACACGTAAAGCTTTTCTAGGGTGTTTTCTTTGTTTGTGTGGCCTTTCTAGTGCACAAGTGTCTTAGAAGCACCGCACAAATAGGGTTTGCCTTTTCTTAAGGTAAGCACACCCCCAGGAAAGTTGTGTTGTCATCAGCAGTTTTTCAATTACAGATTCTGTATTGATTCCTTCTATATAGCATATACCATCTTTTCATACACCAACTATTGCTAATCCCACTCATTTTGACCTGGTCGGCGCTCTGAATAGCACATATCTAGATATGCATATAACCAGCAGAAAGTGGAGATACATATGCTCCAGTGGGTATATGCTGTTTTATTACATGTAACCGCAACTAACTCTTTGAAACTGATAGCACCAAGGTGGCTCATCTCTGCCAGCTCTCGAATGCCTTAGCCTCCTCATCAAAATCAAATGCAGCTCATTCTAGACCATCTGTCCCATGCATACATTGCATGCCTTCACCAGGTCTCCAATTACCATCTAAGCCGCTTCCCAAACTCAAGGACCAGGAAGAATATCCAAACGTACCATTCTGGGAGGAGTGTCAGTGGAAGAATTTGGTGGAGAAGGGGAAGAATTGAGGCCATTGAGCAGATAGGTTTGGTTTCATGACTGATAGCAATGGGAACCCAATTTTGAAGGACCGCTTGAAAGAATATGCTGAGACGTCAAGATTGGTCTGGATCGAGCTTTGCCAGTATTTGCTGCACCCTGTAACTTGGAAGAAGAAGACCAACAAGGCAAAAGATTATTATTATCATACTATGCTCACAGCATATCCAGAGTTTTTATTGGTGGACAGTCATTGGAAAGTTGAACAGTATGCAATGAAAAAAAAACCTGGATTGGAAATCAAACAAGGACAAGAAAGAAGAGAAAACAGATGGTACAAACTTTCTTCTATACTCTGCCCAATGACTAAGAGTGCCCATGATCAGACAACAACACATCTGACAATGACTCAACCAACAGATTAAAGCCAAAAAAGTGAAAGTTTTTGTCCTCCCCCCTGCATGACATGTCATCAAAACATTGTTTCAAAGATGACAAAGACTCTGCTGGCAGACCAAAGCCAAGAAAGCTGAAGTGTTTGTCCTCTCCCCTGCAAGATGTATGAATTATTGAGATTGATGATGATGGGCCTGAAGGTGTGTCACTGTTTGTTGTTGCTATTACTTATGTTGACATATATACCAGGGGCTCATTCCAAAATAACAACACCACCATGTTCAGTAAATCCAACAGTATTGCCATTGTCTCTTCCTGCAGGCACCATGGTGCCTACATTGCAAGATCCAAATCTCTCAGATGCTCCAGCCCTTTCCTCTTTGCAAGGCCCCATCTTGTCCATTTTAGCACCAGTCCCATTGTCATCGCAGGCTCCATCATCATCGCAGGCTCCATTGTTGTTGCAGGCTCCATTGTCATTGCAGGCTCCATCCTTGTCACAGGCTCCATCCTCATCATAGGCTCCATTGTTGCCCCCTGCTCCATCAACATCTTCTGCTTCATCATCTTCTGTACCAGTTCCATCTTTTTCTGCTACTCTCATCCTGTCCCAAACTCCATCACTAGTGCAAGCCATGCCCACATTGCAGGCATTGATGTCATTGTCACAGGCATCAGCAGTCTCTTGTAAGTCAATTTCTCAAAGCAGACACACAACTCACCAATATTTTTCAGGAAAAGTCTTACAATCCCACCAATGCCCATCTTGGTTCCTGAAACCACTGCTCCAAATCCCATTGCCAAGAAATCAAACATGAAACCACTGATGGCCAAAGAAGGCGTAACAATGGCTCAGTATGTTTGATCAAATGAGATTTTCATTGAAATACTTACATGTTCATGTACAGAAACCTTTAGCTCATCAAATACCTTGTATCACACCCCAGCACCACTGAAGGTGAGTTTGCTATGGCATGGAAATCCTGTTAAGTGGCAACAAAAGAAAGTACATTCCATTCATTTATCCATGTACCCAATACTAACTTAGTAATTCATGCAGAAATTTCAATGACTCTTGAAAGAACAGACCAAAGCGCAGAAGAAGAAAACACAAGCAACTGAAAATATCTTCTGCCCTACAGCTACCATTTATAATGTGCCTGACAAGAACTGACAGAACTTTTAAGGTATGTTATCTTGACATGTATTTTGACATGTGTGTTACAGCTATATCTGACTTAGTAGATTTTTAAGATACAAGTGAATGGACGTATAGCAAATAGATACATTCAGTAGTACTCAGATAGCATCAGACAGCCTCAAATAGCCTCAGATAGTAGATTGTATTATGTATTAAAATAGATTCTGTACATTCCAGATCAGACATGATAAGGCCAGATAGCCCCAGATAGCCCCAGATTGGTATGGAAATCAGCCCAGATGGGCATCAGATGCTGCCATATAGCACTGGAGGGCAATCTGAAAAGTGGGTAAATTTCTGGTTTGTTCAGGATCAGAAATTAAACTGACAGAGACAGATATATCCTGATATATCCTGACCAGCCCAGAGCCAGTTCTCACTGGGGGTAAACCTTTATCAAAGATACAAACACTTACAAACTCTGCCTAAGAATATCAATAACTTCATGTTTTCCTGATGCATGGCACATACTTAGACATGGATTGTGTCATGGTTTTTAATGAGCTGGCAGGCACATCAGCTATGCCTAAATTGTCAGCTTCTTAATGGCTGCTCATTCTATAGTTCAAAAGCTTATTAGATGTGTGGCTGTACATGAAGCACTAGTTTGATGTAATAAACATCAAGCACCAATAGCCAGATATCTAAAGGCAGATGTTTTAAAAAAATGGTACAAAATTACAAGCTTGAGTCCAATGTGTCTTATCACATGTAGATAAATCCAACCACTCTAAGGATTCTATATTACTAGTAACAAGCCAAAAAGAACTACTTATCATAACCATAACAATTGATCTGTGACTTGAATAGTCATGGAAAAAGGACAGTATGGTAATGTGCATAGGGTACAGAGTGTTACACCTGCCTGGTGGGACATGGTACAGATATATTGCCTTGCTATCCTGTACTACACTACACTACACTGACTATAACCATCCTCACACATATCTGAGATGCATCTTCATAGATCCTTGACCATATAATAATACCACTAATATACTAATGAAGTAATGTACTTGAAGCTACATCAAAAATGCAAAGCATTTTGAATTACTTTAAAGATTCCTGACTTCTGATGAGTAGTATCAATGGCTAGACATAATGAAATATATGAAATATAAAAGATTGCTCTGGATAATGTCCAACATACCAAGTTTGTGATTCAAGAGAATTTCAGTGAAAGCAGATTTTTGAATTGTGTTTTGTGGTAACTGCTGGAGAGCCATCTGCACCTTCTTCTGCAATCCAGACTTCATGTATTGCTTTAAACTTGCTTCAAATGTTTCAATAAATGATCCAGTTATAGTTGTTGAATAAGACCAAAAAGAACTTTCTAGACAGATGATGAGAGCTGGATGACAGTGAGAGATAAGCAGAAAATATCTAGGAGAAGGCTAAGCGCACCAGCAAGCTCTGTGAAGGTAGGATTCTAATCAAAAATATACAATAATAGTATATTTGGAAGCAGGATGAAACTATGAGTGGACTCACTTGAAAAGAGTAATGGTGTTTAGACATGACATTTGTAATTTGTTCAGTGACCTAGCATGAAAAAAAACAACAGATAAGTGTTAATAGAAAAGATTTGAAATGTGTTAATACAAATAAGAGTACAATATGGAAAAAAGCAAATAAGAAAGAAAAAGAAGAGAAAGATATAAAATGTGAATGACTATTGAATATAAATATGATGAACTCACAAGCTAAGCATATTTTTAATTTTCAGGTCAGTTGCTTAAATGTCTGATTCTGTACAAAAGACAAAGAGGAACTTACTTTCTATGCACATTTTCAGGTCATGTTGTCAGATGACTGATTCTGCACAAAAAGCAGAGAGGAACTCACAAGCTAGGCATATTTTTAGGTGATCTTGTTAAATGATTGATCCTGCAAAAAGGGCAGAGCAGAACTCACTTCCTAAGCACATTTTCAGGTCACTTTGTCAGATGACTGATCCTACCAAAAAGCAAAGAAGAACTCACTTCCTGAGCACATTTTCAGGTCACCTTGTCAGATGTCTGATCCTGCACAAAAGGCAAAGAGGAACTCACTTCCTGAGCACATTTTCAGGTCACTTTGTCAGATGTCTGATCCTACACAAAAGGCACAGAGAAACTCACCTCCTAAGCACATTTTTAGGTCACTTTATCAGATATCTGATTCTCCACAAAGAGCAGAGAAGAACTCACTTCCTAAGCACATTTTCAGGTCATCTTGTTAGATGCCTGATCTTACACAAAAGGCAGAGATGAACTCACTGCCTGGGGATATTTTCAGGTCACTTTGTCAGATGTCTGATCTTGCACAAAGAACTCACTCCCTAGGCACATTTTCAGGTCAGCTTGTCAGACATCTGATCTTGCACAAAAGGCAGAGGAACTCACAAGCTGGGCACATTTTCAGGTCACATTGTCAGATGTCTGATCCTGCACAAAAAGCAGAGAGGAACTCACAACCTGGACACATTTTTAGGTCACCTTTGTCAGACTTTTGATCTTGTACACAAGGCAGAGAGGAACTCACAAGCTGAGTACATTTTCAAATCACCTTGTCAGATGTGTGATCTTGTACAAAAGGCAGAAAGGAACTCACTCGCTAAGCACATTTTTAGGACACCTTGGCAAATGACTGATGCTGCACAAAAGGCAAAGATAAACTCACATACTGGCCACATTTTCAGGTCATCTTGTCAAATGACTGATGCTGCACAAAAGACAGGGAGGAGCTTACTCGCTAGGCACATTTTTTAGGTCAGCCACCCAGTCAAATGACTGATGCTGCACAAAAGACAGGAGGGACTCACATCCTAACCACATTTTTAGGTCACCTTGTCAGATGTCTGATCTTGCACAAAAACAAAGAGGAACTCACTCTCTGGGCACATTTTTGGGTCACTTTGTGAGATGTCTGATTCTGTACAAAAGACAAAGAGGAACTCACTCCCTGTGCACATTTTCAGGTCACCTTATTTCTGATCCTGCACAAAAAGCAGAAAGAAACTCACTCCCTGAGCATATTTTCAGGTCACCTTATGAGATGACTAATCCTGCACAGAAAACAGAGAGGAACTCACAATCTGGGCACATTTTAAGGTATCAGATGTCTGATCTTGCACAGAAAGCAGAAAGGAACTCACTCGCTAAACACATTTTCAGGTCACATTGTCAAATGACTGATGCTGCACAAATGGCAAAGATGAACTCACATACTGAGCACATTTTCATCACCTTGTCAGATGACTCATCCTGGTCCAAAAACAGAGAGGAACTCACAAGCTGGGCACATTTTCAAATCACCTTGTCAGATATCTGATCCTGCAAAAAAGGCAGAGAGGAACTCACTTCCTATGCACATGTTCAAGTTACCTTATCAGATGTCTGATCTTGCACAAAAAGCAGGGAGGAACTCACATACTGGGCACATTTTCAGGTTACCTTGTCAGATATCTGATCCTGCACAAAGGCAGGGAGGAACTCACAAACTAGGCACATTGTAAGGTCACCCTG
Source organism: Termitomyces sp. K1Ag (assembly GCA_017657315.1). Taxonomy (NCBI): domain Eukaryota; kingdom Fungi; phylum Basidiomycota; class Agaricomycetes; order Agaricales; family Lyophyllaceae; genus Termitomyces; species Termitomyces sp. K1Ag. The sequence goes on along the minus strand of JAGGAR010000178.1, from coordinate 9,612 downwards.
TCAAATAACTAATCCTGCACAAAGACAAAGAGACTCACTCGCTGGAGACATTTTCACATCACTTTGTCAGATGCCTGAGCCTGCACAAAGAGCAGAGGAACTCACTCCCTGGTCACATTTTCAGGTCACCTTATCAGATGGCTGATTTTACACACAAGGTACAGAGGAACTCACTCCCTGGGCACATTTTGAGGTTACCTTGTCAGATATCTAATCCTACACAAAAAGCAGATGAACTCACAACCTGGAAACATGTTCAGGTCACCTTGTCAGATGTCTCATCCTGCACAAAAGGCAGAGGAGAACTCACATACTGAACACATTTTCAGGTCACCTTGTCAGATGTCCAATCCTGCAAAAAAAGCAGAGAGGAACTCACTTTCTGGGCACATTTTCAGGTCCCCTTGCCAATGTCTGATCCTGCACAAAAGGCAAAGAGAAACTCACATCCTGATCACAGTTTCAGGTCACCTTGTCAGATGTTTGATCCTGCACAAAAGGCAAAGAGAAACTCACTCCCTGAGCACATGTTCCGATCACCTTGTTAGATGTCTAATCCTGCACAAGAGGGAGAGAGGAATTCACTTTCTAGGCACATTTTCAGGTTACCTTGTTGAATGTCTGATCTTGCACAAAAGGCAGAGAGGAACTCACTTTCTAAGTGAATTTTCAAGTTACTTTGTCAGATGACCAATCCTGCACAAAAGGCAGAGAGGAACTCACTTTCTAAGCACATTTTGAGGTCATCTTGTCAGATGTTGGATCCTGCACAAAAGACAAAGAGGAACTCACATCCTAAGCACATTTTGAGGTCACCTTGTCAGATGACCAATCCTGAACAACAGGCAGAGAGGAACTCACCTTCTAAGCACATTTTCAGGTGTCTAATCCTAATCATACACAAGAGGCAGAGAGGAACTCACATCCTAAGCATATTTTTGGGTCATCTTGTCAGATGTCTGATCCTGCACAAAAGGCAGAGAGGAACTCACTCCCTGGGCACATTTTCAGGTCACCTTGTCAGATGTTTGATCCTGCACAAAAGGCAGAGAGGAACGCACTCCCTGAGCACATTTTTAGGCCACCTTATTTCTGATCCTGCACAAAAGGCAAAGAGAAACTCACTTTCTAAGTACATTTTTAGGTCACCTTGTTAGATGTCTGATCCTGCACAACAAGGCAAAGAGGAACTCACTTTCTAAGTACATTTTCAGGTCACCTTGTCAAATGTCTTATCTTGCACAAAAAGCAGGAAGGAACCCACAAGCTGGGCACATTTTTAGATCACCTTGTCAGAGGTCTGATCTTGCACAAAAGGCAGAGAGAAACTCACTCGCTAGGCCACCTTATCAAATGACTGATGCTGCACAAAAGACAGAGGAACTCACAAGCTGGGCATATTTTCAAGACATCTTTTCAGATGTTTGACCCTGCACAAAAGACAGAGAGAAACTCACAACCTAGGCACATTTTCAAGTCACCTTGTCTGATGTCTGATCCTGCATAACAAATAGAGAGAAACTCACTTCCTAAGCACCATTTCAGGTCGCCTTGTCAGATGTCTGATCCTGCACAAAAGGCAGAGAGGAACTCACTTCCTAGGCACATTTTCAGGTCACTTTGTCAGATATCTGATCCTGCACACAGGGCAGAGAGGAACTCACAAGCTGGACACATTTTTAGGTCACCTTCTCAGATGTCTGACCTTGCACAAAAGGCAGAGAGGAACTCACTCGCTAGGCACATTTCCAAATCACCTTGTCAAATGACTGATGCTGCACAAAAGGGAGAGATGAACTCACATACTAGGCACATTTTCAAGTCACCCTTGTCAGATGTCTGATCCTGCGCAAAGGGCAGAGAGAAACTCACTTTCTAAGTACATTTTCAAGTCACCTTCTCAGATGTCTGATTCTGCACAAAAGGCAAAGAGGAACTCACTCTCTGAGCACATTTTCAGGTCACCTCATCAGATGTCTGATCCTGCACAAAAGGCAGAGAGGAACTCACTCCCTAGGGACATTTTCAGGTCACTTTGTCACATGTCTGATTCTGCACAACAGGCAGAGAGAAACTCACTCCCTGGGGACATTTTCAGGTCACCTTGTCACATGTCTGATTCTGTACAACAGGCAGAGAAGAACTCACTTCCTAAGCACATTTTGAGGTCACCTTCTTAGATGACTAATCCTGCACAAAAGACAGAGGAACTCACAACCTGGGTACATTTTAGGCCACCTTGTCAGATGTCTGATCTTGCACAGAAGGTAGAGAGGAACTCACTTGCTAGGTACATTTTCAGGTCACCTTGTCAAATGACTGATGCTGCACAAAAGGCAGAGATGAACTCACATACTGAGCACATTTTTAGGTCACCTTGTCAGATGATTCATCCTGCCTCACAAACAGAGGGGAACTCACAAGCTGGGCACATTTTCAAATCACCTTTTTAGATATCTGATCCTGCAAACAAGGCAGAGAGGAACTTGCTTTCTAAGCACATTTTCAGGTCACCTTGTCAGACATCTGATCCTGCACAAACAGCAAGGAGGAACTCACATTCTAAGCACATTTTCAGGCCACCTTGTCAAATGTCTGATCCTGCACAGGACAGAGACCAAACTCACTCCCTGGGCACATTTTCAGGTCACCTTGTCAGATGTCTGAACCTGCACAAAAGACAAAGAGGAACTTACTTTCTATGCACATTTTCAGGTCATGTTGTCAGATGACTGATTCTGCACAAAAAGCACAGAGTAACTCACAAGCTAGGCACATTTTTAGATGATCTTGTCAAATGATTGATCCTGCAAAAAGGCAGAGCAGAACTCACTTCCTAAGCACATTTTCAGTACACCTTATCAGATGTCTTATCTTGCATAAAAGGCAGGGAGGAACTCACCACCTGGGCACATTTTTAGGTCACCTTGTCAGATGTCTGATCTTGCACAGAAGGCAGAAAGGAACTCACTTCCTGGGCACATTTTCAGGTCACCTTGTCAAATAACTTATCCTGCACAAAGGTAGAGAGGAGCTGACTTGCTAGGCACATTTTCAGGTTACCTTGTCAGATGTCTGATCCTGCACACAAGGCAGAGAGGAACTCACTTGCTGTGTATATTTTAAAGTCACCTTGTCAGATGTTTGATCCTGCACAAAAAGCCAGAAGAACTCACATCCTATGATTTCCAGATCACCTTGTCAAATATCTTATCCTATACGAAGAGGAAAAATAAACTCACTTCCTAAGCATATTTCCCAGTCACCTTCTCTGATCTCTGAACTTGTGCAACAAATAGAAACAAACTCACTTTCTAAGGACATTTTCAAATCACCTTGTTAGATATCTAAATCTGCACACAGCACAAGAGAACCTTACAGACTAAGTACATATCCATGTCAAATGGCTATTCTGCACAAAGGCAATAGGAACTCACAATCTAAACACATTGTCAGGTAAACTTGTCAGCTGATCTTCTGAAAAAAAAAACAAAAGAGTCAATTACCTCCTGTAAAGCCTGGATATTAGCTGTCTTGTTTTAAATACTACTCTTTATATGACTTACTGTTCTTTCCTGAAGCAACCATTTGGTTTAAGTCAATCCATTCCAGAATTTGTATATTTCATTTGCCTCACATACTATTGTTAAAAGTTAGCTTCTCTCTATCCAGATAATCTTTCAAATTTTCACTTACTTCCTGCAATTCCTCCTTGTCATTTTCTATGAGTAATATAGAAAATTCACCATACATATTTCTTTGCCTTCTCTATCAATGTTAGAAATTCTATAACACAGCTTCAGTTAGAGCAGCCTTTGATAATTGTAAATACCTCACATCTTTATTGCCTCTTCCACTCACCTTAAACTGTTTGTATTATCCATAAGTATACATCCACAAAAATCAATGTCACCTCACATATGGATGTCGGAACCACATCAAAGTGTCTTCAACAATTTCCTTCTATCAGAGCTTCAGATGTGCAGCAATGCACAGTTTAATGACTACAATACTGACCAGTTCAACATTTCCATCACCAACACGTGTACTAGAATAGCTCATGATAAGTAAGGTGCAATTCTCTCATTAATACTTACCATTTAATGGCATATTCAATACACAGATCCAAATTGTTTTGTTGAACTGAAATCAATAACATTTTGAGAGCAAGATTGTCAAGAGATTCTGCTGTTTTTTGAATCAGTACTTTCACTTGTTCCTGATGATTCCCATTATCATCATAAAGGTCTGAGTCTCACAGAGTCAATAGCCCATGATATATAGAAGACATTAACACACCTTCAACCTGTACACCTGCCCTTGGTGGAAATGCAAAACCAAACAGTGGGGTTTGAAGATCCTCCAGTAAAGCCTTTGCCTTCTTAAGATTCTCTTTCCTGCTCAAACTACCATCATAAACTTGTGTTATGAGATCATCAAACTTGGTGAAGACTGCAATGACCGGAACTGAGGAGTGTCAGATACATTCTTTAGAATCAGTAGACAAACCACACCATTTCCTGATCATTCCTCATTAAAAAACCTTTTCTCCAAATCCAACAGGAACCTTGCCCTATCTGGTGTAAAACAGAACCTGTGTCACTGATCAGTGCAGCACTGAGACAGAATAGTGCTGTGGAAGTGACCAGATGGCATGAAGCTGCTCATTTATATCTGTGGCCTTTCCATACTTCTCAATGAACTCTTGGACTTTCCTAAGTTCATTTTCCCCACCTGCCTCAAACCCAGGAGAATCATGGAAGATGAACTGTGGGTTACTACGAAAGACAAATGGGTGATCAATGTTGTGATCACCTCGCTGATTATATAGTATTAGATTGTCAATCTTGGATTGGGAAATCAAGACCAGTTTACCCCAAGGTTTGGCTCCAACTGGTCAAGGAGGTTGAGAGATGGCTTAAGTGGACAATTATAGAAGAAACACACCAGCGCATTGTTGTTTTCATCATAGATGCATGGTTCCTCAGTGGTATTACAGACCCGCTTCAGAAGTGTAGTCTTGCCAGCATTGGCACGACCAATCACCAGAATACGGAAGTGTGTATATTTCTTGCGAAGTTCAGAGGCTTCGGAGATGTTAGACATGTTGTGCTCGATGGTTGCTGAAGAGTTTGTGTGGGCAAAGGGTTAGGCAGACAAAGTCATGTGGTTTGATGAACCCATGGGCCATATCTGAATTTGGAATCTGACATCCTGGTCCAAATTGGTGTGAGTGATTGCTTTTTGCACAATGTTGAAACTTGAGATGTGAATCAGAATGGGAACATGATGATATATGATCAGAAGGAAAGGAAGACCTACGTAAAGTTCTTGACGTCTTGAATGGATTGGTCGAGTGACTTTCATAAGGTCAGATATGTCTCCCTCAAAATTCACTTCAGTGGTAAATGTCAGCAAATCCTCCGCTATTCACGGAATGCTCTTCGGTCATCTTGATACCGATGAGGCTGTAACTGGCAAGGTCAGGACCGGAGTCTGCACAGTCGTTGAGTGGCAATAATTAGCTCGTGCTTGAAGGCACCATCTTAAGCTTGCAAACCCCTCCTTATCCTGACAATGAACGGCTCACGCATGCAACGAGGGATAAATATGGCGGTAACAACTCTCGATTCATCCTCCAGAACTAAGTACACATGATACATAGAATGTTGGCTGTGCAAAAGCACGGCACACGAAACCAGAACCCATCATGCAAGTTCCTACTATATTTTCTGCTCAGACCTAAGAATAATTGCCTCCAGTTAGTGGTAGTAATAGGCTACAATGTGGAATACACTGACGGCCGCGAGCTACTTTGATTTGATTCCACGAAACAAGTCTTCGTGTATAGATATCGTGTCCCCGTTTCACCCGTTTCCCCCGTTTGACGTTGCCGACCTGTGGTCTGAAGAGGTCGTCACGAGTCGGCAACATCTTCCAAGTGAGGCAAGAGAGCCCAAGTAGAAGTCGCGCAGGGGCCCGTGGTAAAGATTACTTCGGCGATTGGGGATGCCAAAAGCGGTGGACATGCCTCTAAGTGTCTGAGTGCAAGGTCACCATAAGCATGAGCAGAGAGCCACTAGGGACCTACCTGGCTGGCCTGAGTGAAGTTGTCCCAGAGTGAGATTGAATAAGTGTCTATCCCCACAGCCTCAGTATCCTCCCCCTTGAATTGAGCGCAAAAGTGGCGTGTGGCACGCCGGCAATCAACCAAGAATGAGTGTTCAATTTCGAAGCACTGAGTGCAATTTGTGTTCGCCCGCATATATTCACAAAGCTCATGTTTCACGGTAGCGCGGTCTTCGAAGATGTGTAAAAGCGTTGGAAACTCGGGATACTACACTGATGGTGAGGGAGTCAGGAAAATGAATAGAGCCATTACGAACCGGCTATAGCGCACATGCCGTCGTGAATCAATCCAAACTGTACCGGGGCCGCACTTAACGACGAGCATATGTTAACATTTGAGGCGACGACAAGCACGCATTGAGGTACACATACACGATCAACATATGGCTATCCGTTATCGCTTGGATTTCGCCACGAGAATTTCCAACACGCAGTCGGTTCGTAACAAGCCCTATTATAACAAACCCAGAACAGTTTAAGCAAGCAATTCCATACGAAGTTTGAGCGCAAAACTCACTTCGGTGAAGTTAATATCTCGCCACCGCTCCTTAGTCTATTCCCCATGTTCCCGCATTCATTCCTTATCCGTCGACGTACAGATTCGGGGGATATGAGGACACGCATGAAGGAAGGAGATCAAAGGTGGGGGCGAAGTTGGCGCACCAAGTCGACAGACAATCTCGAGAGTACTCGGAAGATTTGAAGCTCTCGGAGGCGGTGTTGAACGTGATGTCCTGGCAGGACGGGTAGGAGGCATCGAAGGAGGTCACATTATCTCGAATTTCTCTAATGATGCCATCTGAGTATGAGATGGGGATGGATGGAATAAAATACACACTTCAAACGCGAACATGACTTTGAAGTCGAGCCATCAAGAAAGAGCAAACGAGCACCAAATAAAATACTCGTATACACGGTCTGTTCCAATTGGTTTCTGGACCTCCTTGTGACGACGAACATCCCTGGCAGCGTCGGACGCTTGTGCGCACAAACTTGATGATCCAGTCTCCACAAGGCCTATTCGCGTGTGTATTTGAAGGAGACGGTTGCGACGACCGGTCGGGGTCTGTTCACAATAAGTGGTGTGAAATGGAACGAGACAACAGAAGAAAGGCACGTACTTGCTGCTCAATTTGACTTTATAAAACCCACATGGAAATCACTTGAGAGGAAGCGAACCAAACCTCCGAGCTCACACTTATGTAGTCCGAACGCTTTGCATTGATCAACTTAACCTCAGTCGAATCGACCTGGAGTGGAGAAGTTTTACCGTGAGTCTAATTCAATGTAAACGAAGCTCGGTGTGAAGATAGCGCGGCAATGGAATCATGGAAGTGATCCTGAAACTCGAGCGAGATTAGGGCACACTCCAGAGTCCAGCGAACAAGATATTCAAAGCTTTCCCATCGCGATGCAAAGGTCACATGAGATTGTGTTCCAGTAAGAAACATGATGTCAGGTATGACTGACAGTAAGTATATTGAACGCTGAACGATCGCAGTGGCTGCAATGATGGTGATTCGAGTTTGAGTGAGTGAGCGATCACAACGTCACAACTTTTCAAACACTGATAGTGACTGCCAATAGTGACCACCATTCAGATGCTATTCGTAGCTAGGCCCTGGCTTATAGGAATTTCTGCATGCACACAAGTTATCCGTATCCTAGTCCACTTTGCAACTTGTTTTGTGACAGAGTGGCTTTGAACAACCCACGGCCACTAGTTTGATTTCGCTCGTTGTTTCTTGAGGTTCAAGATCTTCTAACTTCAAGGTGTGTGTTGATTTGATTTTATTCCCCCTCCAAGTCTATCTCGCATTCAGATAGTACTGTTATATATAAGAATCCGAGACGCTGGTGTCTGTCTCCTCCTTCCGCGCCTTGGCACTTGCGGCTCATAAAGTCCTCATGCACTCTTTCTGCCTGACGCCGAACAATCCCTCCCAGGCCCGTGTATCGACTCCTTCCTCTCACCTCTCTCACCCTGCGAGTTTTCGACTTCTCGAGTCGTGAGGATATTGGTTGATTTCCTGCATCTCCCTCCTCCCGCCTTTCGCGCAATGGCCGAATCTGGATGAGGGACAAATGCGGGATCACGAAGACATGAGCCTGCTCGCAGGAGCAGCGATACATCGATTCATCACGTCCTTTGTGCGCAGGTGGGTCCAAAAAGAGGCTCATTACTTCCTAAGGTCTCTATACTTCTTGGTGAAAAATGTGTATTAGGTATTTGAATCAGAATGCGGGAGTCTACAAACACGAACGAGTCCATAAGCAAAATGTGATTTTAGTAGTAGGCTGCTAAGTAGAGTTCATGCAACGTAGTCGAAAACTTTTGGGTATACAAACTTCAGATCCTAATTATACTTGCAAGAAGAAGGGAATGTTCAGTTCTGGTTCTCGATCAAGCTCTTCGTCGCCTTGAGGTCTTCCTGTACCATCTCCTTGACGAGGGAGTCAAAATCGACCTTGCGCTTCCAGCCAAGGAGATGTTCAGCTTTAGTGGGATTGCCAAGGAGGAGGCTGGGGGTTGATTTTTACTCAGACCTTGTAGCAGAGGAAGGATGAATGAAGACGCACTCAACTTCGGCGGGACGGAAGTATTGAGGATCGACTTTGATGACAGCTTTGCCGGTCTTGACATCAATGGCTTGCTCATCTATGGCCGATCCGGACCATCTTCAATAATAAGCATATTCCGACCGTGAGATTGGATATGCCAGACTCAGGGGGAAATAAAACGCGCTCGAGCTCGATCCCAACTTCCTTGAAAGCCTTGATGACAAATTCACGCACAGGATGAGTTTCACCGGTCGCAAGCACAAAGTCCTCTGGAGTATCTTGCTGGAGCATCATCCACATTCCCTCAACATAGTCCTTTGCTGATCCGAAAAATCAGGAATCAGAATCAGGGGCCCCGCCCCCGCTCCTTTCGCCCCACAGGATGCCAGAAGACAAGCATGCGGCATCGCTGTCATTGTAGACTAGTGCTAGGAGAAGTGGGGCGTCTCCTGCGCTTGTGGGTGTTGATACGTCACGGACACAATTTAGTGTTAGGTCAGGGAATGGGAACGAGAGTGAAAACGTGCAGGCGCAGACGTCGGGGAGTATGTTGGGTCTTGTTCAAGTTGGGATGGCAAAAAGAGGGTAGATTTATGATGGATTTGCGTATTTGTATGTGCCGGTCATCGTCTGTCTCGGTCAGGGCTGCCAACCATATGCCGTCTATTACGGTATACGGGTCCTGTATTACGGGTATGGGTACGTACCGTATTCAGCCTGGCAGGTCCAGATTACGGGACGGGTTATGGGACGGTTTGTACCTGTATCATACCATACAATGGGTGCCAATACGGGCCGTATATATGGTTATTTGTACTTGTTGAAATCAGGACAGAATAAGCATTTTCAGGCCTTCATTCGCAAGCCACGGAAGTAAAAGGGATTCGTGAACTCTAGTCTACTTAATACACGCGTGTCCAA
>JAGGAR010000177.1:0-16384 GCA_017657315.1 Termitomyces sp. K1Ag | reverse complement strand
GTTCACGGCGCGTGTTGCACGTGCTGTCACGGTGTTATAGGTAGGACCCCATCAGCGAAAAACGCGAGCCATCACTTACGTGATGTCAAAATAGACCTTGACCCCAGTCGGCAAACGTATCGTCCATTTTGCAAGCGACGGTTGTGTTCCTTGACCGATATCCAAGAATCATCACTTAGATCAAGAAGACGAATACGCGAACGATACTTGTTGAAACAAATATTCTTACGCGATCTATTGAAAGTTGAAGCTTTTTGCAAGCGACGGTTGTGTTCCTTGACCGATATCCAAGAATCATTAGATCAATAAGACGAATACGCGAACGATACTTGTTGGAACAATATTCTTACGCGATCTATTGAAAGTTGAAGCTGATCTCCAGTCATATACAATGGTGGTGGCCACGGGTACACCTGTACAGCGTCGCCAGCATACGTAAATGTGTTATCTCCTGTCAGTCTTCCGTCCGTCGGTACCCCTCAGAGGTAACGTGGCAGTCGACGGGTTTCACTCCCCTGATAGCAACGTGTCTCCTGGTGATGCCGCAAATACTGATCGTGGATCAGTACTCAGTGCTTACCTCATCACCTCCATCTTTGGCCGTGCCTACTACATGTGCTGACGCGCAAAGAGCAAAGCGATGCTATCAGTCGCGTCCTGGCTGACCTTGTGAGGCGATGAGGTAGGTTTCTGTGACCACCCATCATCAAAACTTGTAACCTATCCACCGTCTTCATATAAGATCCTAATTCCACATGTCTCTAGCAACAGAGTTTCGGCTTTACACACCGTCCGAGTGCTACTGCCACTGCAATTTCTCTCTGCCCTCACCAATTGGTGAGTCATTGCCCTCGTCATACTCGCTCGAACAATATACTCACTGTACATCCTATCTCGGTTCCTAGTTGCACAGCATTCGATCCCAGTCATCGAGATGGCTTCTTACTCGCGTTCCCCGTTCGGTAGCAACAGCAACATCACCGGATCGCCAACGACAGCATCAGTGAGTCTTGCCATCTCATTAACTCTCCTCTGTCGCGTCATTGCCCACTATCTTCCCCCACACCGAGTCTATGTCTACGAGCGTAACCACTGTTACTCAACGTCCGATTATCACTATTTGCACACAGAGAGACCAAGGCGATGTCCCGAGTTCTGTCCGCAGCCTCCTCCTCTCCACTAAGCGCCTTCAAGAACTGCTAAAACAGTGGAGTCTTGGCCAGGCCACCGAAACTCAGGTTAGCGATGCCTACGTGGAGATCGGTAACGACTTCAACAACACCGTCCGAGCCTTTGCGCGCCACCAAATTGACCTCAGGTTCGTTACAACATTCGATCCTTGAGAAGACATATACAGACTGACGCGGATATCTGTGAACTAGTGATATCCATTCCATCCCTGGGGAACTTCGCGTACCGCTGGAGCAATGTCTCGGTGAAGACGCCTCTCCTGCGATCTTGGAAAGCTACATGCCGGAAGTCCGTCGGGTGCTCTATAAACTGCTCAGGGGATTGCAGGCGCGTCAGGATCAGTGGAAGGCTGCGGGTGGTCGGGTGCCGTACGAGACGCGCTAAGACGAACACAATCATAGACATGGCGACATTCCCTCATAACCAAAGCAAAAGCAGATTGGTAGTACGGGTCATTCCAAATCATCTATCCTCATTTGTGCAATACCTCCATAGTCACCCTTTGTACTCTTTATCTTTGTGTGTATTATTTCGCTACTAAGTATAAACACGGTTTTATGATGTGACAGATTCCGTTGAAGACAAGTACATATGTGGAGAGGCCCCCCCTCGTCGAAATGCAGGAGCTAATCGGGTCGGCACCGAAATCTAATCTTTGTAGAAAAGATCCGAGAAATTGATCGAGGATGGTCTTGTGCAATGTGGCTGTGAATACTTTGCTTGACAACAAACTTCTTGCTCCATTATTCATTGCACCAAAGACCCGCGCGTGCGGGCAGTAGCGTTCGAACACCTATTCACAGATGAACTTCGAGATGAAACCATATACTGCTTCCCTCTCATCAGTGTCAGGAACTCTGCCTTGTTCCTGAACTGGTAATCAGTTCGGGTTATTTAAATAAGTTTCAATTTGGGTGTACCTTTTTACCTGAGGCTGTAACAAGTTAACAAGTTGTAACACCGTACCAAAAGCCGAACTCCTCCGCCAGCTGGAAAATGTTTTAGTCCTGATGCCCCGGCTATACTCTCAGCTCTCTGCAAAGGTCCAGTTCCAGTATATCATCTCTCTACATGATATGATCGGCTGGTTGTTGAGATGGAAGCTAATACAGGTTCGTACTCAACAAACTTCGATGATCTTCCTCTTACTCGGCTGAACATCGATGGCCTCAAGACTGTCGACCACCACAGCCTCAGCAGCGAAAGAAGGTCTTCCTGTGACATCTGCCATACCGCTCAACCACGTTCACCTGGGCCCTAACACCATCACTCGGCAAAGCCAGGTCTCCGTACTATGCTCATTCAAACCCCAGTCCCACTAAACCATGGGCCATCACACCCACTTCCCGATCCGGGTCTGGTATTTGACCTGATTCATCACAGGAAAGAATTTGTTCCCCACCCTGGGGAATCTTGAGCGTGTTTTTCGCCGTGTTTGCTTCGGACTTGATCATTCGTTCAATCTTCGATACAGATCATCTTAATCCCGTACAGAACAACGCCAGTACTAGTAGCTACCTGGACCTGAGTGGTCTTTATGGTAGTTCAGGAAGTGATGCCAGTGTTCATCAAGTGTGAAGGAGGGATGATGTCTTTTTTGATGCACACCCGCTATATCTCATGCCACTTCAGGCCTGCCATCTGTGTGCTGATAGATGTCCACGCATTGTGATCTGCTTCTCAATGCTGGTTTTCCCCAGCACATCACAGGAGAATTGTTGGATATTAACGAAAATGGCACTTGTGCTCGGCTGCCGAAACGGACGAATTTAAAATCCGTTGTATCCAGGATGACGAAATCTTCTCAAGAACATGGCTGGCCAACTGTGACTTCATGAACATTATGTTGGGTGGTTGGTGATGGCCCCGAATCGTTCCTCTGGTTCTGAATGAATACTTTGCATAGATGGCGTCGACGCTATCTTGTCGTTCTCGTTGATGGTCCTGGGTGGTGTTCGGATCCTCTCATGGTAACGTTGAATAACTTTTGCTTTTAATGACCGCTCTGTACAAACAAGACGCGGAGTAGGATCGAACAGGAATTCAGACACTTCTTTGAAGGCAAAGATCTCACCAAGGTTTGACATCCTCCCCTCATTTTATATGGACGTATCGATTGATCACCTTTCAGGTTACGCCCAAGGGCTCCATTCGGGTAGCGCACAAAGTCTTGATCCCATCACCCGACGTCAAGAAGGGGACTTTTGAGGGTGTGTACACAAATTCATATTTAGTTCAAGTATTGGCTAACATGATCCTTCAACCTTGAACGAGAAGCAGATGGACGATTCAAGGACATGATCTGGCGCGGATCATTCGAAACGCACCTGAGTGGCGTGCTACTGCTTTACAGCTTCGAAAATGGAACGCGCTGAGATTGCACATGTGCGCAGGTGACCAGTTGGACCAACTGGAACTATGTATCCCGTCCTATTAACTCAACCTAAGTGCGTATTGACTTCCTTTCGCGGTTGCAGGGTGACCAGTCGCATTTGAACAGCACTGCTATAGGGGTCCCTCTTTTCGAATATAAACTCTCAGCTAGACCTGTCCCTCCACTCTAGAGAATATACCCGATCTCAACAAATTCTCTTCGAGCCTCTACTACTCGTTCAAGTCTTGCTTTCCTTATCGATCATTATGCGAAAACTTGGAGTCATTCGATTCCTTAGCGAACAACTGTCGCGAGTTCCGCCAGTGACCAAGGTCGACCTCACTGGGAAGACCGTTATGGTCATAGGAGCGAACACTGGTCTCGGATATGAAGCATGTAAACATTTCTCCCTCATGAATCCTGCCCGCGTCATACTGGCGTGTCGTAATAAAGTGAAGGGAGAAGCAGCTGTAGCGAGTGCGTGATGCTTATGTCCTACTTCTCTTGATCACATCTGACATTCTCTGTAGGATTGTCACAGGAAACGGGTTACCAGGCGGCGGAACTTTGGATCGTTGACCTGAGCGAATTCGCGTCTGTGGTTTTATTTGCTGATAAATTTGAGAAGGAAGGTCGTCGTTTGGACATTCTGATCGCAAATGCTGCAATTGCGACGAACCAGTATTCTACAACCCCAGATGGCTGGGAGAGGATGTGAGTGGAATCCTTATTCTTGATATCAGTATCCCCCCTCATACCATGATGCAGACTGCAGATTAACTGCTTGTCTCTCTTTTTGCTTGCTTTGCGCCTGCTTCCGCAGTTGCATGAGACGGCCAAAGAGAACATCACATATTCTCGTTTGGTATTCGTCACCAGCGAACTCCATTTTTGGTCTGGGCTTGAAAACAGATTGCCTCAGAACAATATCTATAAGACCATGAGTAGCAAAGAGTACTGCACTCCAGCGTAAGCTTATTTCTTCATTTGCCATGATGAAACCTTATCATATAGTACGCAATATTTAGGGTCATGTTCGGCCGTTATCATGATACTAAACGTGAGTATCAGTCCTTCGCCCGAAGCTTTTGACTTATACAAATCCCAGTCTTCGAAGTTTTCTTTACCCAAGCGCTCAACGAGCGATTGGGTCCACAGTCGCGGGTGATCGTCAACGGTGTCAACCCCGGGTTGTGTTACTCAGAAATAGGCCGGGATTTAACTGGGTTATATGATCTATCCTTTAGGATGATGTCAAAGCTCATGGCCCGGTCGTCAGATGAGGGCGGAAGGCAACTCGTATACGCCGCTCTAGGAGGCCAGGGCCAGGACAATGAGGACCAGTTCCGAGGTGCTTACATTTCAGCAACAAGAATATCGGAGGCTAGTGACTTTGCTGTCGGGCTCAAGGGACAAGTTGTACAGGATAAACTTTGGGTACGTCGAGACTCTGTTTACGATCATCACTTGGCAAGACTGAATAGGTATTATAGAGTGAAGTGGTGGATATACTCACCAAGGTTAATCCTCGCGTACAAGAGGTGGTAGAGAAATACCTTAAATATCCTGCCATGACCACCTGAAGCCGTGTTCTTTCAACGTTTTTCGATCATAATCATTCTATCAAATCGGGTCATTGCCAAGCTATTTTAGCCGATGACCATTTTATCTTCGACGCCAAATGATTGCAGGCTCGGAGGCTGAAATATTACGAGATCTATCGCAATCTCCGGGCCTATGCTTAACCGAATTTCTAAGTCGTCCTCGAGAGAGCTACAACAATTGGTGGTTGTGAAAGAGGAACACTGTGCAGTTCTGGCCGGTTTAGACGCATCATAGCTGATGGGGTACTATCGTCTGTTGTTGGCATCAACGCATGCCGGGGTTGCAGGAAACTCTGCTGGTGGAGGTTAAGTTAAATCTCGCATGTTGACTTGATCTAGCTATAGGGTCGTCTATACAAGATATATCGCGACAATGACGGGATCACTCGTTAACATCACGGTGTTTCATATTTTTCGTGCCTTTTTTCGATGTATGACATCGGGGCTGATCAATAGGCGCCGGCGCGCACAAATTTATGGAAGAGAAGCTATGGAGAGATCACGGAGTTAAGTAAGTGCGGTATGAGACTGAGGTTCTTACCATGCGCCCCAGCGCATGGACGGCTGCCTCTTACATTCGATTTTGGTACCACGGGCCATCTAGGTTCCCAAGGCGCTGGGATTATGTCAAGATTGTGTGACTTGCTACATGTGGGCCTTTGATCATTCGCGCCCGGGCCTTGTGACCTACAAAGCCACTGTCTCTTGTACTTTATCAAGGCTGACTTGACTTCCATAAGCAATCTATTCCCTTGGATATAGCGCACGAGCTTTCGGAGGTCTCATCGCCAAGAGCCGTCTATTGATCCCATCTACGGCGAGTGCTCGAGTATATATAAGTATATATCAGTCCAGAACACTTGGCTTATTATAAGCGCTACTGGACATGGGTTCATACTCTCGTCAAACATCAACTAGCAGCAACTATAGCACTCAAACACCGTCATTAGTAAGCATGGTTGAATCTCTGAGTCCAAGTGACTGATTGAACGCACTTACATTACAGAGAGTTCAAAGTGACGTATCAAGTTCTGTACACGGCCTTCTTCTTGCGACAAAACGCCTACAAGAACTCCTCAAGCGATGGAGCGTAGGGCAGGCTACAGAGACGCAGATTAGTGATGCCTATGTGAAGATCGGCGAGGACTTTAACATAGCCATCAACGCCTTTGCATACTATAGGGTCGACCTTAGGTGCGCTGTCTGGCATCTGCCCACACGCCGGCCTGCACGGGCAGCTTTTTTAATATTTGTGGCAGTGACATCTACTCCGTTCCTGAAGATTTACGGAGACCACTTGAACGGTGCCTTGTCAATGAACCTTCACCTGAAGTTCTGGACTTCCATATGCCGGAGATCCGTCAAGCTCTGTACAGGTTGTATAAGGGTATTCATGCACGTAGAGATGTCTGGCGAGCTGCAGAGAGACGAATGTCGCTTTATCAATGAGGTGCGTTCCCCGATACAGGTTGAAAGACGCCATCATAATGAACACGCTCTGCACAAGACTGTCGCTCTATTCTTTTATCATGCAAAATAAGTACTCAACTGTAGGAGATTGTAATACTGGAAGAAGATGTAGATGTACTCAGCAAACTGTGGTGCGGTCAGCGCAACGAGCAGAGCGGGATCGTAAGAGAACGGCTTGTAGTCCATTCTGCGGGGAGCTTTTAGTGACTGAGTACGCTTGATAAGGGGGTAATGACTTACCCTTCATAGCCGTTCTGGGTGACGTTGATGAGGATGTCTTCACAAACGTTGTCGTAGTAGCTTCAAGGACCGCTGCGGAGGTTCGTTTCGTCCTTGATGAATTAATAGCATCCTAAGAGATATTCCGTCAGATTCGAATTCGATCATAGTACCAAAAGAATTATGTATTTCAAACGCAACCATACCTCACACTAACCCAAGCGTATGCATACGGAGAACATTCGCATTCACTGTCTTATCCTCAGATTTAGCATCCCCACGTCCGCACCCGAGTTTTGCAGTCACATCGTACGGTTTAAAGTCAGGACCCAACAACTCAATCTCACGGATGATCTTGTCTGAGGAAGCTAACATAGCTGGTCAAATCTTATTCAAATCCCATACTGTGACGGATTCATAAGAGGACATGTGTTCCAATATTCGGTGGTAACCAGCCGCAAACTCGATATTGGAATGTCATGGTGAACGCATGGTCCAAGTGCAGGCTGCCTTACATGTAAGAAAGGGGGAGATACCGATCCATTTGTTGATGAGAGCGGATTTATTTGGGAGTGAGGCCAGCGAGATCCTCAGCGGAGAGCGCGTTGACTACAAAGAGGCGTTTTTAACACCATCGAAGGTGGTATTTCGGCTCAAGAGCCTGTAGATGGTCGCGCTTCCTGGTCTATATCGGGCTGGAATAGGGACAGCCGGACAAGACTGGGCGACTTCTGTTCTCTGGGGCCGTGACATGTGGTGATAGCAGGACGAAAGTTTCAAGTTAGTCCGAAGCCTCGACCAAGTCACGTACAAAGTCTGAATAAGAAATTTTTGATTTCCATCAGAAAATCTTATCATCATCGAATACGCCGATCATACCGTTAGAATGGCTTCCTTAACAACGACGAATCTTCCTGGACTCACTCTGCTCAGTCAAGGCAAAGTCCGAGACGTATACGCGACATCTTCACCAAATCATCTATTGTTTGTGGCGACAGACAGGATCTCGGCGTACGATGTCATCTTGAAGAATGTGCGCACTTACAGACATTATCGAATCTCAACGATTATTGACACAGGCATTATAAATGGACGTAGGGCATTCCAGATAAAGGGAAGCTCCTTACACAACTCTCGCTCTTTTGGTTCAAGAAACTAGGAGACATCATTCCGAATCACTTCGTAACAGCAGATGTGGACGAAATGCCAGAAGAGGTTCGAAAATATAAGAACCAGTTAGATGGGCGTGCTATGCTTGTTAAAAAGGCCTCTGTTGTCCCACTTGAGGCGATCGTGAGAGGGTATCTTTCCGGTGTGTCATCTCAACGCTTGGAGATGTTTCAAGCTAACATTCGATCAGGCTCAGCGTGGAAGGAGTATAAGACATCGGGGACAGTGCACGGTATACCCCTTCCTGCAGGCCTCGTAGAATCTGAGAAATTCCCTGAGCCTATCTTTACACCATCCACGAAAGCCGAGCAAGGCGCTCACGACGAAAACATTTCGCCAGAACAAGGTACTTTAGCATTATCTCAAAAAATCACATTAGCTAACTGATGCTTCCTGCAGCCGCAAAACTAATTGGAGCAGAGCTCTACGAGCAGATCTCCAACGCTGCCCTACAGTTATACAAGACTGCAGCAGACTACGCGCGGACCCGCGGTGTCATCCTTGCCGATACCAAATTCGAGTTTGGCCTCATCACCTTGCCCTCCGGAGAGAAGAGCCTCATCTTGATAGATGAGCTCCTTACCCCTGACTCTTCGCGATACTGGCCCCTCTCGTCTTATGCTCCAGGTGGACCACAGCCGAGCTTTGACAAGCAGTACGTACGTGACTGGTTAGTTGCACAAGGCTTCCGCAAGGGTTTGGAGAGCGGTCCGGAGGGCCATGAAGGTGAAGGGTGGGTCATTGAAGAGAAGGTGGTTGAGGGGACTCGAGCTCGATATGCTGAAGCCGTGAGTCTCTTGACAAAATAATCTAAGCACTGGCTCGTGGCCATGTACAAATAATGATTCGGAGAGGAAAGATTTAAAATTGTATTGCGTGTGTTCCAGACAATGCTCTTCATTTTTATCATCCGAGCCCTTTCTCTTGGGTTTGGTTCCAAGTGCATCAGCTTACAAGGATCTTTCCTTCTTCCGATCCTCAGTCACACAAACTAACACTTCTTATACATCATCACCCAAGAGAGCGGTACCCGAAGCCACTGAAGGGATGAGGGAACAGTCATCGTGCTCGATGTTAGAGAAAGACCTTGGATTGAAATGTGTGTTCAAAGAAATACACCCTATCTTACAACCTATACTATCCATGGCATTAAAATTCAAATGTCGACGCCAAAGCCGCATTATCAAATCGTCGCAATAGCTCAGTCACAGTGATAGAAATCGTATCGTACAGGAACTGAACAAAAAGTATGCGTGAATGTTTCGTGTCAATGGCAATCGATTTTAGTGTACAGCCACTTACTTGTTGCCCAACATAAGCAACATGATCAAAGGGAGGATGGAATATCCATGGATGAGGTTCTAGATATTTCCCAGATCTATGATCGAGGAAACGATTGGGATCGAAGACGTCGGCTACGTGTATTGGACCACAAGAAATCGATTATTATTCTCATCTCCAGTCGATTTTAGATTCGGAACCTTACCGTCAGGACCCCAGAGTTCTGTTGAGGTGTGTAGCGCATATGGATAGAAGGATATCCTACAGATAAGCCGTAAGCGAAACGTGTTCAAAACATAGGAAAAATATACCTCGTTCGCGCTGGTATGTATATGGGGTCAGTGCCGTTTACTGAAGGCCAAATCGTGGCGTAAATACTTCGCCTAGATGACAAATGAAATGAGAGGCAACTATAGTAGTTCGTGCCCTCCTACACTTACCGCGTAGAATAGTCACTTGTGAAGATGCACATTGTGAAGTTCAGGTCAGAAAGCAAGCAGAAGAATTAGGTCTTACGTCTGAGGTATCAACCGTATAGTTTCTGCGCGGAAAGAAAGATGTGCCATCAAGTGTCTGTGACATGAAAATATAGTCCAAATTCGTACCGTTGATTGTGGCTCTAAGAAACTTGAGGCTTGTTATATCCTCTGTATCACACACGCCAAGGTTGTCGACGGCCTCGCATCGCAGTCGATCCATGACAGGTAGGTTCATGACAAGGAAACGAAGGAGACATATCAAAATATGGGAAGCCTATTTATGGTGAGACGAATATTTCCACATCCACACTTTGGACAGAAAACTTACATTTGACCACATAAGGATCAGTATACTGAGGACGATATGGCGTATCAACATGGGCTCTACACAGTCCAAATAAGCGTTGACGGAGAGTATGGCAAGTGGAATACTTGCCTATTTCCAGGTCGACAAGATGCTCGAGTAATGTTTCCGTTTTCTGCGCGAGCATGGGATCGTTGAAGTAGATTACTCCAGCGCCTTTCATTCCTTTCTTGCAAAACGTTTCGTGGATGAGGAGGTCAAGTTGACCATTGAGCACCTCTAATGGTTCCTTAGCTTCGTCATGCCATGGCCAAAGCTCATAGACAGTGGACCAGCTCCAGCCTGAGCTCCTACGTGCAGAAATGATTGCCTGTACATCAGACAGAGCATCTGTAAAATTCTCGTCCTCTTCGAGCGAAAGAGCAGAGCTTCCACTAGGTCCACAGAGGCTTTGAATGATGGGACTGAGAGTAAGTTGTCGTACCAAATCCTATCAGTTTTGCATATAAGGTCCGTTTGGATGTGCAATGGTTGAAGGCGAACCTGAAGCTCAATTGTCACGTCGTTTTTGACACGAGCGGCTATTCCGGAAGCAATGGAACAAGCATGGCGAGTGAATATTTCTAGATGAGCCTCACGATGGTTGCGAAAGAATGGCTGGGTTATATTGTGTTGTAGTCTGCGAGAAAAGAACCATTTTATATAAGAGAGGAATTCTTGAAAGCCATGTCATACTTTAAGATATCATCTGCGAGGGCTGATTGAGGACACTACTACATTGGACGACTAAACCTACCATGCGAAAGTAAACCACTGCTGAATGTACGGTCTAGAGTTTCGTTAAAGTTGTCATCTTGGATAGTCTCAGTTCAATAGCTCTATGTTTCGGTGTTAATTGGTTGACCTTGTTGTAGATAGTTATTGGGATCCAACGCAAGAACTATCCTGAGATGCTCCAAAGAAGTGATAGTAAGCTTCCTTCCTTCAAGCAAAACGGAAATCATCTCCTTCGTCCAGCCTAAAACTCGACCAAGGATTGACTCGGGTTCGAATAGTGATGCGATAATGCGCTGTCGGCTTGGATAGATTGTGTCGACCACCCCGCACCTCAGTGGTGCCGGTCGTACACTCATGAATGTGTTGCCTGTCTCAGCGGGGGCTGTGAAAACGTGTCGTATTATACGATGGAGCAACAGGATAGGAGGCAGAATATAGGCAACCGAAGTAGTACCAGCCACCAGAAATCAAGCATACAGCATAGTTAGGATACGGCCAGGAGTAATTAGCCAGGAGTAGTCATATTCGTCTCCAACCCCGGGCAACTCTGATATCTAAACGCCCATGGCGCTGAAGACGTAATTATACCAAGATCCGTTACAACCACCATTCGTCCACCCGGGTCTCGACGTGAAGCGTTTAAATATAAACTGCCACAACGTAACAGCGACACAAGGCGATACTTGTCAAATTGCGCACTGGGCAAGGATGGTTGGTGTGCAATTGGACTGGACGAGGTCGAGGTCAAGAGGCTAGACCTGGCGAGAGTTGGGGTTCTGTGATGAGAGATAAAAATAAGACATGACATATGCCCGCGAGTACGTTTCAAATATATATACGCTCTTTTGACTCTCCTTCAACCTAGATCACTAGATCTTCACTACCAATGTCTACGCCAGAGTCCTCTGCAAAGCCCATGCGGGTCCAAGTCGAGGATTACATCGTCTCTTTACAAGACCAAATCGTTTCGGCGTTTGAGACGCTCGATCCCGCTGCCCAAAAATTCAAGCGAGACTCTTGGGTACGGACACAAGGTGGAAAGGGGCAATCGTGCGTCTTCGCATGTCCAGCAGACGACCCGTCCATCGTTTACGACTCGACCCTCGAAAAGGCTGGAGTGAACATCTCAATTGTGCATGGCGTACTACCACCTGCTGCTATCAAGCAGATGCGGGCAGATCACACATCTATGCCGCTTCCGGATCGTCCTGAAGGGTTGCCCTTCTTCGCTGCAGGGATCAGCCTCGTTATCCACCCTCGTAACCCCCACGCCCCGACGGTCCACGCGAACTATCGTTACTTCGAGATCACAGAGCCCGTGGAGAAAGATCAGCCCGCTCTGGAGCAACCTAAACTACTAGCATGGTGGTTCGGAGGCGGCTGCGACCTTACGCCGTCGTATCTGTATGAAGAAGACGCGGTTCACTTCCACTCGACCATCAAGAACGCTTGTGATAAGCATGGGCCCCAGCTCTACCCGAGTTTCAAAAAATGGTGCGATGAGTACTTCTATATACCTCATCGAAACGAGACTCGTGGAATCGGAGGGATCTTTTTCGATGATCTCAACGAAGGCCCTCATGCACGCCTAAAGTCCTCTAACTCCACCGACGCCGCACCTCGTCCGACCTCACCTGCAGAGATCTTCTCACTCATCCAGGACCTAGGCAACGCCTTCATTCCTTCCTATCTCCCCATTCTCAAAGCCCGAAGTCCACTTCCTTTCACACTACTGGAGAGGCGTTGGCAACTGCTCCGACGTGGGCGTTATGTGGAGTTCAACCTCGTGTACGATCGGGGGACAAAGTTTGGCTTGATGACTCCTGGTGCTCGGATTGAGAGTATTCTTATGAGTCTACCAGAAACCGCAAGATGGGAGTATATGTCTGAGATGGGTGAGGAAGGCACGGAAGAGGCGAAGTTGGTTGAAGTCCTGAACAAGCCCAGAGAGTGGGTCTGAAACTAGTGCAAATGCATGGGACGGTGTGCCACTGTACCACATGACAGGTCATTTTGATGCCACGTCTAGCTCTCCCATAGGGACAGTGATACGGAAAATGAATTGCTGACTCTGAATATTGGGGTTCTATCTAGTCACATTCGAATTTAAAACCTCGAATATGCAACGATTATTAAAGTATGATTATTACGAGCATTTCAGCGTACATCACCACTCAGCGCCCAGGAACTAGCGTAACAAAAAACCAAAATGTACTTTTAGTTCTTAGCCTCCAAGAACTGATCAGAAATCGATCCAATGAAGCTGAGGATTCCAACGTCATCAGTATAAATTTTCAAGAGATACGACGGGACTCACTTCGTTCCAGCAATGCGGAAAGTGTCGGGCTGCATGAATGTAACGTTCGCGATGAATACAATATTGCTGTTGTTAATACGGTATTGGTCCCAATCCGGGTTCCTTGAATAGTTCGGGTCGCGGTTGTACGCGAAAGAGACCCTACGTCAGAGTGAGACTAAGTGGACAGGGATCATTGGAGAGATCATACCAATAGGCATGGACTTGCTTAGACAAGGTATACAATGCTCCATCTGCGGGTGTAAACTTCATGAAAACATAGGGGATCTCGCCAGTGTGGTACACTATATAAACCGAGTTAGAGAGTCGAGAACAACAAATCATACATTTGTCGTACCTCCTTGCCATTGGGCATTCGTAGGGGTAAACTGGTCAAGGATATACGACCACGCATCGACACCCTTCGCAACAACCGCACTCAAGAAATTACGACGTGCCCATTGGAAATGGATGTCTCCATATATCGCAGCAGCACGTTTGAACTGCTCGCCGAAGAATGTGATGTTTCCGGTGCCAAAGGGAGAGCCAAGAGTTGGGTCGTCAGGGTAGAGATTTAAGACGGTTTGAATCGAGGTGGTGTTGTGGAAGAAGGAAGCGTTGCGATTCCTATAGTCATTTTCAAGGAAAGTGAGGAGGTCGGCGTCGGTGCTGATTGTTTGGGGCTTGACGAAGACTGTGCCTTCGTCCATTACGTTGCCGGCGATGATGGGGATCTCGGCACTAGCGATAACAGAGTCAGCAAAGCAATGGACAATATTTTAGCGTCGTCTTACAATTTGCCCCGGGCAGTGAGGACGGATGGACTGGCGGGAATGATGTCACCGTCGATAGTGACTCCCCACGGCTGGTTAGAGGATCGATGAAGGACCAAAGTAGAAAGGTAACGTTACGCACGCGGCTCCCGTAGACAGAGGGCTGGGAGAACAGAACATTGGTGGCATTAATGAGAACATCTCGGTCAACAGTGCGCAGGCATTCAAATGTATCGGTTGCGCCACTGCAGCCGACGATTCCCACAAGTGCCTCGTAGTTGCCCTGATACTTCTCTGCCGGAAGACAAGGCACGGAGGTGGTCGTTCCTGATTCCAAGATCTGATGAAGGAAACGTTAGAATCAAGACGGAAAAAGTGTTTCTTCCTGACTCACGGCAGCAGAAAACAGCGTAGTGTCAACATCAAGCATATGATAAGCGATGGACATCCTGCGCTCGAAACATGAGTGGACTGAAATTTTTGAAAATGTATCATCTCAGCACTTACGCTCCGGAAGATTGTCCAAAGACAGTAACTTTGGACTTGTCACCGTTGAAGTACTTGATGTTGTCTTGGATCCATTGAAGCGCCAATTTCTGGTCGTACAGACCAAGGTTCTGAGCACCGTTGGCAGAAGCTTCGCTCCCTCCGCTATAAGAGACAAAACTCAGGATACATACATGGAGATGAATGAGATAATTGACGTACAGGAATCCCCAAGCAGCCAAGCGATATTGGAGAATAACTGTAATCACCGGCATACCCTACAAAAAACGGTCCAGACCATGATGAGGGAACAAATGACGCAGCGGACTTACAATAGCCGTAGATTGCTGAACCATCCCGTTACCGGGGTAGTACCATGAGGCTCCTTGGGTGAGAGCACCGCCATGGAGCCACACCATAACAGGAAGCAGTTTACCCGGAGGAATAGAGTGAGGTCTTTGAATGTCAAGGAGCGTACAGTCTTCATCGGTACCGTAGACTAAAGAAAGGATACAAAGTGTGCAAGACGTGAGCCAGGAAATTCTCTTACTGCCATAATCCACGGCTAGCGAGTTCTACGGACCGAATTTCAGTACATATTGGACTCCAACAATCGCAGTAAAATGCTTACCGTTCCTTTGATCTGCGGACAAGCAGGACCATAGACAGTGGCATTGATAATGTTCCGCCTATCGTACGACACAGGAGTTGCCCGTCTGAACCGAGCAGCAGTGCCATATTTGATTCCGAGGAACTCTTCCACACCCGTAGTGATGTTATAGTTCCCGACAACAGAGGTCCGGCTGACTTGGACCGTGACGGATGCAGCAGAAACGACTGTGAGAGAAAGGAGCGTGGGCAAAAGAGATAGCAGCATCTTGACCACGGTGGACGCTGGTTGGTGTAGTCGACGACCCTCGGATGTATTTGAGTACGGAACAGGGAACAATGTGCGTATACAAATTTAAAACTGTATTCTTCCGTCCTAGATGTAACGGAACACAAAATTACGACAGTAAGTACGACGCAAGTGGATACAAGCGGACCGACAGGAACCGACCTGAGACGGCCCAGAGATTCGGTAAATTTGTTAGTAGGATGATATATGTACGCGTTACCCACGTCGTCGTCCCAGGCTTGCGGCATCATCGCGTAACGTGCACTCGGAGCATGATTAAGTAGCATACGTTGGAAAGATCACAGCAGCTGTCACTGTATAGTACTCAACAACGCCACACGAGAAAGAGAGAAAAGTTTGGTTATCTCGAGCTCGTGTACTTATGCCGACCGTCATGAGGAATTTTTGGACGAGCTACCCCGTGTTGATTACTAAGTGGTTTCTAGAAATGTCGGATCCGGAGCTGGTCCATAACGATCACTGAGGTTGTTTCGATTTTCAAATTCTTTCCATGTGCTGGTCAACCCTTTTTTTTCTTAGTGGGGTTCTATAGGGTCTATGTATTAGGAACGGGCTCAAATTTCTAGGCCCAACTATTCGACTGGATTCTGGACCTAAGGTACTATACATACTGTAATCTTTTTAAATACATAAGGAAAATCACGCGTATTTTTTTTTTTTTGAAATTCTACATATGGTTTTCGAAAATGGCAGCTTGTGGCGGCGTTTCGTCTGACTTTTCTTTCTTTCAGCCAAAGATATTCCTAGGAATAAACTTCAGACGACACAAAGAATAGATTAGGTTGAGCGCGGGCGCCGAACACTCATTGTATGAGGATGATCTATGTACCAGCTATGTATGTATGGGCTTGTATTTTTTAAAAAAAAGAAGCACTCGCTTGATGCCCCTCGGCACCGACCGGTTACCTTATTGTCCAGGCAAATCTTTGTGTGTCTCCACACCTATGAAACGCCTCCCTGTTTTATGCAACCTTCCGTTGCTTGGCCGGACGACCCTGTTCTACTTCCTTCCAAGTCCGTGTGCCTTGGAGAACCGGGATA
>JAGGAR010000176.1:0-16449 GCA_017657315.1 Termitomyces sp. K1Ag | reverse complement strand
AAGTTTTGTATAGACTGCATAAATGATACATATAAGAAAGATTCATGCTAAAGGCACATGGTGGAGACTGAGTTACTGATGTACATATTTAGAACCATAACCGAACGAAGTGAGGTTATGGTGAAGACTGAGTTACTGATGTACATATTTGAAACCATAACCTCACTTCATTCGGTTATGGTGGAGACTGAGTTACTGATGTACATATTTGAAACCATAACCTCACTTCATTCGGTTATGGTGGAGACTGAGTTGATATACATATTTGGAACCATAACCGAACGAAATGAGGTTATGGTGGAGGCTGAGTTATGGGGGGGTTTGGGGGCAAAGCCCCCAATGAGATACAAGGCCCGTGCTGAAGGCACGGGGCGTAGCTCGTAAAAGCAAACAAACCAATGATGACTGTCAGCGCATCAAGGTAAGTATGCTTCTTTTCCCAGGACAGCAGGATTGCTGATTTCTTCAAGCACCCAAACACCAGGACCCAGACCTCGCCACCTGAGTGGTTTGGTTGGATGGACACCATTGTCTTCCAATCATAGCAAGACTACCACCCATAAAGTCAGCACACCTAAGCAAGTCGGCGATTTTACTGTGGGAGGGCTGACTGACAATGATATCGTTGATGGAGGTGAAGGCATGCAAGGTACCCCCTTCAGAAGCAACACAATGTGGTCCAATACCGTAAGTAACACGCTGTCTTTCCTCCTGAGTCCTGATGTATTTCTAATATGATTCAAAGTTAATCAACATCGACGAAGATTCAGAAAACGAACCAGCGGTTGTTCAAGTCAACATTCAGACTCCAGCCAATAAGACGACCACAAAATTTAACATCTCAGATGATCCCAAACCACTTATGATCAAGCACAAGAATTCTGCATCATCAAATATGTCTGACAACACACCTACATGTGCCAACGTCACTGAAGTCCCCATGCCTGACTCTATCCAAGCAGATTGGACCCCTGTTTTCCTTCCCACCCTCTACCATTATCTGCTATGTAGTCAAAACCCTTTTGATGATTTCCTTGGCAGTCGGGCATTGGTTGCGATTCAGCATGTTGTCAATATCATAGCTCCTCATGAGGATATCCGAGTCACATTACGTAGTGAGATCTACAGGAAGGTGAGGCCTTGACTATGTTGAGGGAGTACGAGCTTACTCACTTGTACTGCAGGCATTGGATGATTGTAACGAGCTTTGTTCGCGCATAGGATCACAAGCTATCAAGAACGTGAGGAAGTTCTTTGATGATGACAAAAAATATAAGGGAAACCCATCCGAGATCGATCGTTATGTGCAATGGGCATTGCGGGCAGACAGTCCTCTTTTCTATGGAAATCCTGCACCTCAAACACCTGTGTAAGATGCCTCAGGCAAGGTGAGTTCGATTTTACATCATTGCCGAGTGAATCAATACTCACCATCGGTTAACCAGCTCATACCGTCGTCACCCAAGAACTTCTTTCAATCTAAATTTATTGTTGAACTCCTGGTCCCAGTCCTTCGATGTGTTCCTTCATCCCGGGGAGGAAAGTCATTTGGGGAGCCCAAGGCAGCGTTTGCGCTGGCGGCGGCAGCAGTAAGAACTTAGTTATTGCATGTTTGGCTTCTCTAACATTGGTGTGTATACTTAGCTCGAACGCGCATTCTCCCTGTTTAACAACGGTGAGTTTGAAGAGCCGAAGATAGCGTTTGGCAGTGAGCACATCAAAAATACGGTCCAGGAGTACATGGAGAACTGCGAGAGATTCACGGATCGGCATTGGGGAGTTTTGAAGGCAGCTTGTGGAATTGGGGAATCTGAGCAGAGTCATTCAGCAGAATTGGAAGCTTCGCGCACAATGTCACTGAAAGGTAAACATTGTAGCATCTATGTTGCTAGCAGTCCTCCTCCCAAAGAACAGTAATTACGCTCAGAATAACGAGTTAAAAAAATTAGGCAAAAATGCCATTTTATCAAATAATACATTGTTTGTATTTTTTCGGGGACTTGTCCGATAACCCAGTCAGAAAATGTTCTAAAAAGCCGGAGCTGGAGAGGATTTTGAACCTAGGTGGAATAGCTGGTGGCTGGCAAGGTTGTGGACCTTGTACAAGCCGGCACCGGCTTGTACAAGGTCCCACCAGTGATCAGGGATATTACTGATGTACGAGATCTGGTCTAAACTGAGCTCTAATTCTGCCACTCTGAAATTGCGGGTTCAGCTGGCTTTACTCCTGTCATTCTCTTATGAGTGCATCTATTTATTTGATGCACTGTCTTGGCACTGCCTGGGTGTTAGAATCTGAACTGTGGGGACCTAGATAAATACAGACTATGTAAGTCTATGATCCTCAGTCTGTAATAGAATCGACTCATATTCTGTACCTAGATAAATACAGACTATGTAAGTCTATGATCTAAGGTACAGTAAGTATTATGTCCAATCACATATGTAGTGGTGGCTCACCCTCAGTCTGTAATAGAATCGACTGAGGGTGTCCGTTAGTACAGAGAATGTATATATAACTACCTACTTCCTTTGTTAGGTGCGTAACAATGGGATGTGATTGTGTGATAGACTAAAAAGTCAGGCACACTTACGGTGGCGTATGCGATGGGAATCGTAACACTGGGCACCTGCCACCTATCGTGAGCCACAGTGATTTCACCATCTCGACACACTCGCTCACTGTCTAAGTGTCTACTTTGTTTCGGGCTTCCTCAGCGTGACTTTCAATAATTTTCATTCCTCTGCACTGCCGTCAATCGTGTAAATCCCATTGGCCTTAACCTCTTTGGCAGGAGTCGCGTCGTGTGAGGAGCGACCACCACAATTGGCACAACTCAGTATCAAATCATGCCGCATGCGGCTGATCATGTTTCCGGTGAGCCTGCTGAACTTGACATGATGACTATAACACAGGTTCTCTCGCAGCCCGTTGCCAACGCATTAATTATTTGGGGAACATGGGCGATTTTTGGTCGATTTTTGACTGACGACGAAGGGTCGTTTCCCTTTCAATCTTGTTTCGCGTGTCTTCCTTGGATATGTTCGACGCTTCCACTCTTTCCGTCCGTGAATCATCTTGCGTATTTACCAGGATCCCTCCGTCATATTCCTTTCTTTTGCCTCTTGAAGAAAATCCAGAAATATCACTATCTCGGAGCCAGTGCTTACTCCCACCACGCGATCGACTTTATTTCTACTCTTCGGGAGAGAGCACAATACTGGCGCCTCTAAATCTCGAGAAAGCGAACAAATGATGATAAACCCAGTTGACCATTGAAAGTTTCTGGGGTACTCTTGGAAGCAAATATCAACGACCCTTTGAACCGTGGCGTATTTCGATTCTACAGACGATGTACTGTCTTATTCAAGTGAGTCATCATCCGGAGTAGTTTCAACACGAATGCGGAATACCAATTGAATTAGATCGCAGCTCTTGGAAATTGGAAGTTTCTCCTTCGATTCATCGATCCATCCATCAATCATATCGCAAATCATCCACCTCCATTGTCCTTGCAAATATCTACATTCCTGTCTCCGTCAGTCAAATTTGTTCCACGTAATGTTCAAACGCTTATTGAGTGTTTAGTTTTTTTGAAGGGCCGTTTCCGCTTGCCAGAGCGTAAGAATCATATTATCTGGCGTCAAGAGATTGAACATGTATACGTGTTCCCCCCTAGTGTGCGGCGCGCGTGATGCCCCCATACTTACTCAAAATTGGGAGTCGGGGGAATTCATGTATATGCCAGCCACGTAGCAACGGAAATAGAAATTCGATTCAATCTCTCCACTTCTGAAGCATCCTAGTCAAATCCTAGTAACAAGTTCGTTCTTAACAGGGAGATGTGTAGCACACACCCAATGAACCTCAGAACCCGCGATCTCATATCCAAGTACTAGTGCCATCGCCGAGGACACTCAGAAGTGTCCGACACCAGGCATACTATACTAGTATTCACATATTCACGACGGAGGCACGCAAAGCGCGCTCTCAGAATGGTTTGAGAGACGCGGGAAAGCAAAAACGGAAAGACGTTGCACGGTACACGGTACACGGTACACCGTGTGTACATGTATCGCGGGTCCACAGAACTTTACCTGCTAGAATACTTCCAACCAATTCAATCTCATGTCTCTCGAATCTCCTTCACTTCCTTAAATACTAAACTCACCTTCTAAGTATTCCTACAGCCGTTCCTTTTCCATCCTAATTCTGGAATCACGTAGCCCATATTCTCCCGCCGCGACTTTCCTTCCCGAACCAACCCCGCCGAGTGATGGTCGCGGTCCGAGTCCGAGTTCCGAGGACGCTAGAACTAAGAATGGATGGATCCCAGTCTCACATCTCTCTCCCTTAGCCTTAGTTTCTGCATCCTGCTTTGCTTTCATCTCATCCATTCAACATTCCCGAATCCTCTTCCAATCATTGATTCATTCTTCGCACAACGCACAACGCACAACGCAACGCGTATCTAGCCGTGCCGTGCCGTGCCCAACTCGACAATCCAACTGCCGATCCGCATCGAACTCTCAGCTTCTCATATCCACAATACCGCCACACATCGCACATCGCACAACCGGACTGACCCTCCTCTCCCGAACTTCGATCAGCGTCAAACTCATACATACACTCACCCGCACCACACCCCCACCCCCACACACTTACCCGCACCCACACCCCCGCAACACCCCCGCACACACCACACACACACAAAAAGCAAAAAGAAGATCCCATCGTAGCCATATATATTAATTACACCGAAAATTTTGGATATACATATATAGATAAAAAACGAAAAAAAATGCAATCGCAAGGACAAGAAAATGAAACGAGGATGATGGATGGCGGACCCGACGACCGCGGACAAGAATGTAGGTGGATGTGGATGGGGATGGGGAAAGGTGAGGATGAGAGGAGGTAGGCAGGGAGGCAGGGAAGATGGGACCCATGCGGGGGACGCTCGCTCGAAAGGAAGGGAGGAAGAGAAGGATGAAGGAAGAACGAGAAGGAACAAGGAAGGAGTGGTATGTTGTAACGACAGAGAATTTCGCTTAATGTACGGCGTTGGAGTCCCATGCATGTATGTATATGTGGATTGGATTGATCGATGATCGATGATCGAATAAGAGATAGATAAGAAATGAATATGAATCCGTTGAATATTTTGTGACCAGCAGAATGGGATGGAGGTGATATGAACACAACATGAAGAAAAGAAGGAAGAAAGAAAGGAGAAAGAGAGGGGTGAAGGCGAACGAGTGAGCAAACGAGCAGTGGGTTCCATCATATAGTAGGGGTAGGTAGGTAGAGGATTATTGTTCATCAGCGAGTAGGCGGGCATAACGCGGCGTAAGGATGGTAGTGAGAGCAAGCGACCAAGCGACCAAGATAAACGGCGGGCGGGCGGAGACAAAGGAGGAAGGAGGAGGCGACGAGGCTATAGAAGCCCGCACTCGCGGAGGTGCAGCTGGAGGAGGATATCCTGGATCGCGCTTAGGACGACTGGAGGGGGGGTTAGCGTGGCTTGGGGACAGAGGGGGGGGGGAGCAGGGAGGGGAGGGAGAGGGGGGGGGGAGAAGGAGAGAGACGTACACTTTATCTGTTGTGTATCCGTTGCGCATGTATAGTGCGCATAGATCTGCTTTGTCGCTGCGCTCTGGTTGAGCGATACGAATCTGGATCGAAGTAGGGTTTCAGAGGGTTAGGGGAGGGGGAAAAGACAGACGAGACGCACCGGTGAAGAAGGTACTCGCATGCAGCGTCGTAGTTGTCGCCGCCTGTAAAGTCGGGGAAATAGTCTGAGAGTGGTGAGCGGGGGAGTTTCTCGGCGAAGAGGTCGATTTTGTTGAGGAAGAGGATCTGTGGATGTGTGAGGGTTAGGGTAAGGATAGGAGGAAGTAGGAGGCGGGACGTACGATGGAGGTCTTGACGAACCACCGTGAGTTGCATATCGAGTCGAAGAGCGTTAGTGCTTCTTGCATGCGGTTCTGACGATGGTGTGGTCAAGGAAAGAATTTAGGGAGACGTGAAGCGGACTCACGACGCTCTCGTCCTCATACAACATCTG
This sequence comes from Termitomyces sp. K1Ag, assembly GCA_017657315.1. Classification (NCBI taxonomy): domain Eukaryota; kingdom Fungi; phylum Basidiomycota; class Agaricomycetes; order Agaricales; family Lyophyllaceae; genus Termitomyces; species Termitomyces sp. K1Ag. The sequence continues at coordinate 10,381 of JAGGAR010000176.1, read as the reverse complement.
ATCATACTCACTCAACGACACCAAAAACACCAACGCCGTCACATTCTCAAAACAATGTATCCACTTCTTCCTCTCACTCCTCTGCCCACCCACATCAAACAACTTATACGTCAACTCTCCCACCTTAAACGTCGTCTCCGTGATCCCCGTCGTCTTCACGCGCGAGCGCAATATATCCTGATCAGTAGGCAGGTAATTAGGAGCGGACATCCTATCGATGGCGTTGAAGTAGTATATGGCGCTGTCGTTGAGCTGGAACTCGCGCGAGCGGCTGACGGCTTCTTTGATGGCGGTGTCGCGCCAGAGAGTGCGGATGGCCTCGGAGACGTCGCGCGGGAGGACGTCGGCCTCGATTTGGGGAGGGAGGGAGAGGATGATGGTGCGTCGGGCGTCGTTGCGCGGGTCGAGGGCGATGTCGAGCTGTGGGAGTGCTTCGAGGATCGCACTGCGCTGTCGGTCAGCCGGCTGATCAGAAGATGAATGGATAACGCACCGCATGGATTGGATTGTATTGGAGAATATGATTTCTTTGTACGAGTCTCGTTCTTGTTCGTTGTAACCCCCGTGGTGGATTAGTTTCATTTGTTTGAGAACGGTCGACTGTGGGTGTGTCAGCAGCTGAAGCGCGAGCACGCCTCGGACGCACCTTGCCAGACTCCCCAGCACCAAGCAGCAGCATCTTGATCTCGTTCTTAGCCATCATACGATCCCGCTTAAGCTGGCTCTCGATCTCGTCGTTGCCTACGGAGCCACCGTCGTCAGGCTGACGCCCCCAAAACAACTTGGCAAAAAAAACCCAAACTCACGGGCCTTGGCCTCATCATCGACACCAGTAGACTGTACACAACCCATTTTTTTGCCACACAAAGACGTAGAGGGGTCGGAAAAGGAGCGGGCGAGATGGGCTGGGAGGGGATGAGTGTCACTGTGTGTGTGCGTGGTCACGTCAATCAATATCTTTCGTTGCCACAAAAAAAACACACCACAACCTGACTAAGCCATCATCACGTCACGCCCCCATCTCCCGCCCCGCACGCGCCGCTCGTCCAGACAACGCAATATTCGGGGTTCTCGCAGTACGAGCCTCGTGCGACGTACAACGATCACGATGCGTACAGGGGCTCGATACTGCGACCACTCCACTCCTGGTAACGATAACGATCTTCATCTTCATCTTCACTGTGATTTTCACTCGGACTGACTCACAAGTCAAGCATCCCATCATGTCCCATCAATGATTTTTTCACTGTTTCATCTACAACCGCGTACGTAAATGGTTCCCCAGCCAGTCATGATCACACTGTAAACTTTTTTTTGACTCTATGTACACTTATTCTTATTCTTGCTTTCACTTTGATTCTGAAACATCGGCTTCTGGACCTTGTCTCGGCACGCCGCACGCCGCACGCACATCCATTGTAATTGCTTTATGCCAGTGCCACGAACTCTGGATCGCCTCATCCATCCATACATACACAGCCCCGAGTAAACCTTCAGGTTCATCACGATAGGCCGCGTGTGCGTGAGCCCCCCCTTTCCAAATGCGATATCCCAAAACTCACGCTCACGGAATGCTACTTACTTCCCACTTGACAATGGCATGTACACTTATAGGGATCGGTTGATAGTTGATCTTGATCCATCACCGATGAATTTTTGAATAGCCATATGCATACCACCACAGCCTTGGCACGCACTACACACGCGACTGCGGTTGCGCGTCTTGCATCGCGACAAGCCAAGCCAAGCCAAGACAACATCAAATCAATCTCGTACTTACGGCGTACGCATGTCTCGTATCCGTCATCTTACCTTGACGATGAACCTTGAACATTCCCAGTGAAAACTGGCTCTGGGCTAGTCTGGAAATATACGAGTACATCCGCTGCCGTCTGCTTTTCAGATGGGTCAGATAGGCTCAGAAAATGAAATGGATTTCAGATCTATTTCTGAGTCAGTATCCAAGGATCTGACTCCTGAAAGACTGCTGAACTGGGTTCATCTGTTCTGAGCCTGGCTGGTCTGAATTTTACAGATTATGCTAACCCTTACTTCTTGTGGGGGATGAACTGCGAAGAGGGGTGGCAACAATGGGGACATTGTCACTAGCTTGTGGGACAGGGAAGGAGTGAATGAGATCAATGAACTCTTTGGTACGTTGCTGTTTGACTTTGGATGGCCTAGTGGAGTTCTCAGGCACATCCTCGTTCAAGATGCGCCGCTTTCCCAGTAATTCACGCCATCCTCCTTCGCCACACAGTACATCCTGATCCCCAGTCCACTCGTGATCATCCCCATTAGTAATACTCCCATCATCGTTGTATGAGAATGGTGAATCTTTGGCATCTTTTGGTACAAGCTCAGGATGCTGGTAAATGGGAGCAATACAATGACAGATCACCTGGGCAAAGGATCGTGAGCTGGTATGTTGGAAAGCCTGTACCAAGTGCTTGCAAAGGTGATGTCAGTCATATTTCTGCCTCCCGCAATTACAAGTAAATTTCTTGATGTCCACAATGTATGTGTGGCTGCTAACTTTAGCTGTTTCAAGCTTCTTCCAAGATGACTTCAAATATTTCTGGTACATTGTCAGCTCCTTTGTTCGACCTAAGCGATAATCATCGTTTAAGACTTCAGCGTGTGCCACATATGCTGCCATCACTTTGTGGATTCAGATCCAGACAAGATGTTCAAGTTGAGGACGTGAAATGTGATGGAGATGGTCATGTTTGAGCTGACGCCAGAAGTTTTCAACATTCATTGTGGTTCGGAGCCATGAGATGTAAAGAGAAGTTGACCTTGCCCAGAGTGGCCACATTTTTGGTGAGTACCAACATGCCCATATTTAATCCCACACCTCACAAAGGCCATGAACATAACAGAAGTGGTACATCTCATAGACAGCCTCCAGACAGATTTTTTGCATGTTCCATCATCATGCTCCACAAATGACAGATGCTGGCAGAAGTGCTTGGTAAAGATATGAAGGAGTTGTTTATGATACAGGACAGGGCAGAAGACATATTTAGGGTCCTTTGAAATGATTTCACCCTCTTCAAACTCCCAGTCAAGTGCATCTTCTGTGTCTGTTTCGTCTCCCTTGCTCTTCTTATAATAATTGTTGACTTCCTTTTGAAGATCATTTGTATTGTCTTCTTCACTCTCACTTCTGCTGTTGCCATCAGATTCATCACTGTCATTGACTAGATTGTCCAGTGGCTCATCTGATTTTTTTTGTGACTTCAGAAGTTGGGCAATACATCAAATTACCCTGTTTAAATGAATGACAAGCCATAGGTGAGCAGGAGTAGGATCAGGGGCTGTATTCTGTAATTCTCCATTGAGGTGGATTGTAAGATGAGGTATAGCCTTTTCAGCAATGTGGGTGTCCTATTTGTACTTTTATTAACTCTGTACTTGAAGTAGTCCAAATTACTTGAACTCACCAGATTTGGTTCTTTTGACTGTGCAATTGGCACAAATGTTTCTTCAATCCAGGGAAACTCTTTCATTGCCTCAAGAACATTATAATGTTTTGGTCTTTGATGAAGAACAGAGAGATGAGTCTTTATAGCACATAGACAGTGCCAAAAACATAGCTTATGCTTTGTGTCAGAGAGGACAGCCACCACAGGCATTTATCTCTGAAAAATTCTTATCTATAAGAGTAATAATGGGGTCAAGGCCCATTTGTGTTTGAAGTGCTTCAAAAATTCTGTGAGAAACTGTTCCTTTGCCCCTGGATCCCCATCACTGGAATGTAGAATAAGATATCTGAGCAGACATCCAGATCCATAGACCTCTCTGAGCAAGACAAAAACCTCAAAGTTTGAAGCATTAGTGTTGACTATGATCAACATCAGTTAAGGTAAGCCATAATATGAAGGAGAAAGGCTCACAAGTGGAATCAAGTGAAATCTCACATATCTTATCCTTCTATGACTTTAAAAGACCAGGAAGAGCTAATGCAATACCAATACAACCATCCTCCTCATAAACATGAATAGATTGGACTGTATAAAGTGGATTTAAATTGTTTCCTGAGAGGCTTGCTTCCTCAATCAACATGCACGCTGATTTAACTTCATCTGTGTGGCGCTTCCATTCTTGACATGTCTGATAGTACCAAATATGGTATATGGCCTTTTGAGAAAAGGCTGGAGCGGGATTTTTCTTCAAGATTGCATCCCATAGCTTTTGAGTAAGTTAGGTCAATAGTAATCTCACATTTACACTAAGGAAAGCATACCTGAGCTGGATTTAAAGCAGGGTGATTATGCACAAAATCATGGACATTTTCTGGAATGTCAATGCACCAATATGGAATATGATCCTCCTGATGCTTTAATTTAATGAGTGCTACAGAAGAGCCCTCCATAATAGTAATGTGAAGCCATCCATGACACTTGAAAGCATACATGGAATCCTTGTCTTGCTGCTTTACACCTTCCTTGGTTGACTTTTTTGATTTGTGCTGGTGTTCATCATTTTGTGCACAGTGATACATGAAGCATGTCAAAGAAGTTCTTCTGTGATGGTATGAGCTGTGGTAGCTATAATGTCTATCAGTACAAATTACAGATATACTGATGTCAAAAACTCACAGAAATTGATATTTCAGATTTTTCCAGATATTTACAGACAATGCATCAGAGATGGCATGTTGGTCTTGCTTTGTGGCAATGTCATTGTCAAATTTGACTTGGGGTTCAAGAGAGATGATGTCTTCAGTCTCAGCAAGATCATTAAGTGACTGTAAGAATGTTTTCAACTCCACAACAGGAAGATCAGCCAGCAAGTCAATGGAATCTTCACTTTGGTTCTGATCTGATATCTTGTTCTTCTTTTTGGCAGTAGCATGCTGTCCGTCAGAAAGCTGTTGTTGTTTCAAGCAACAAGAACAAGTTTTTGAGAACCCATTAGACATCAGATTAAAATTTGATGCACCAACCAGTAGTGTATGCTGACACTTGCCACATTTCTGATGAGTGGGACCTGTAGGGTCCATTTCAATACCAAAATATCAAGAAAAGCATTTCAGACTGATTGAACCCAGAGGTTTATGAGAAATTGACATGTTGACGTGTCAGAGAAACAAAAAAATGCAAACTCTTATTCTGGCAATGTCACCAAATGGTGTATTGATAGGTGAGTATGAATACAACATGATATGAGCCAATGATATTTCATTAAACACTGTTCATGCTTGGTTTCAACAAGTGTGTCAGCAATATCTGAAGGTCACATGTTGCAAAGAACCTGCTGGGTCAATAGCATTTACTCAAAGCAACAACCTCAGACTTTTGCCTTCTCCTGCACCTTCTCCTGTGTGTGGGATGAAGAACTCAGACTTGGACTGGTACTGGCACTGGCACTGTTACCCATACTGGGACCCACATGAACACTAGTCCAAATCCATTCCATTCTGGTTTATTTATGTATTCAAGTTTCATTTATTTCAGCCTTTGACCTTTAACACTGGACCAACTTCAAGCTTGAACATGAATGTGTTACAACTTACATGTGTGTCTTTGGATTGTTGTCCTACACACAATGATGCCCACTCCCCCCTCTGGCTGAGTACCTTGTCATTTAGTGGTTTACATCCCCATTGATGTGACATGGCATGAGGCCACTCTTCTCTGAGTCTATGTGCACTTCCAAGCTTTAAATTTCTAAATTCTCCCTGCATTCAGATGTTGCATGCATCAAATTCACAGTATATGTAAATATATCAGAAACACAGCAGCACCACCCAATTCTTTCCTGTGTTCAGACTTTGCACATGTTGAACTACAAATACGTTCTACTTCCTCAGTCGTTTCCTCCATTGTAGACAGCACTGATGCAGTAAGTCGACTGGTTCACTTATGTATGAAGATTTACCATGGACTTTGAATCCGTGGGCAGTGATTTATTACAGAGTTTGAATATTTTTACGAGCCCTTGCTCTGCTTTAATACTAAAGTAATATGTACATAACCAAAGTGAATTTGTTTGCAATCAGGTTTAATAATTGGAGAGCAAATATAATGATATGATACATATCGATAGAGGAAGTAAAAGTGTGCTCAGTGTAAAAAAAGAAAAAACAAGAAGGTAGCTCAGAGAATCTGAATGCAATTCATAAAGGATATGGTGAATGTCAAACTGTTAAATATGAGGACAGAGTGCAATTGTGCTCACTGCTTAGTGTAAAGAATTTGGTGAACATGTGCTGAGTGTGCAGAACAGAGTGCAATTACACTCAGTATAAGCAATCCAGTGAACATGTGCCAAATGAGATATGTGAGAACAGAATGCAATTGCACCTAGTGTAAACAATTTGGTGAACATGTGCAGAGTATGCATGCTCAATGTGAGAACAGAGTGCAATTACACCCAGTGTAAGCAATCCAATGAAGATGTGCCTTCAAGCCCAATGAGCATGCCAATGAACTAGCTAAACAAGCTGCATAGGGGCATTCCAGTGACATGAAACTCCTCCTCCTAGCACTCTGCCACCCCCCCTCCCCATCAGCATCCCTGCCACTTGGCAGGCTGCCCTCAAGTCCCTCCACCTGCTATGGAAGTGCTGTTGGAAAACTTCCCCCTGCTACCTACTCATCCATGTCATTGACCAGTTCTTCTCATCAAAGAAATACATGGACCTAACCCAATACCTCAATGGGTGCAACTCTGTGCTCCTCATCCAGCTCTGTACAGGCCACATTGCACTCAACTGCTACCTCTTCTGCATATGCCCTCACTGTGGCAACCTGATCATTGAGTCTGTGTGCCATCTGCTCCTGGAATGCCTCATTAGCAACATGAGAGACACTGCCACCTCATTTGGAAGCTGAATTGCAAAGCTGAATTTATTAAAATTATTTAGATTCCTGCACACAAAGAAAAGCTTCACCCTCCCAGATATGATGACCAAACCTGTAGCAGCGCCCAACACTTGACTGCTCTTTATTCAAACCTATTATAATCGTCACTAATATTGGCTCTAATCCATTTCTTTCCCACATCTATGCTCTATGTATGTTCATTATGGAGCCAATGCATGATTGTGTGGCTTGACCCTCGGTTAGCCGCCACCTCTTCCTCACAGCATTCCCAACCAGACAGGGCCTTAACAGGGAGGCACAGTCAAAAACAGTGAAGGAAAGCTGGCCTGCTCATTCTGCACATAGATGAAGGATGTGCCATTCCATGGCCCTTAGGGTTACATAGCCCCTGATATACCATACAACATGGTACTATGTGTCATGTACAATAAATCAGATTCCAAAAAAAAAAGCCAATACAATGCCCTTGTTTGATATTATCATGAATGTCAGAAGGTGTTGAAGTGGCAGAAAGGCAATGTCATCATGCCAGAGGAGTTCTATAATAAGTTGGATGAGAGGATAACAGAATTTCATATTGAGAAGGTCTGATTGTCAGGGTCACTCACCCTCTTGTTAACTTCTCTTTCTCTGTTTCTACCATCACTCCTTCTTTGCTTCTCTCTACCTGTTATCAGGTCCTTTCCTGGACTTAACTTTTTATTATGTATTGTACTTGTATCATAGCATCTGTTTGTTAGTAGCACATACCTGTTGTTGAATATTGTACTGTAAACACTGCCTCCTCTGGTGTGAATATATTGGGGAAATTGTCATCCTGTTTTGTGTGAAGTTTTTAGTCTTTTTGTGTTTCTGGCATTAAGCAGAGGAGGCAGCTCTAAAGAGAAAAAGAGAAAATGAAAGAGAACTGTCTATGCATCAGTAAAAAATAAGAAAGAAAAACTTGTCTGTATTTTTGGCATTAGAGATCAAAGCATTGGTACATAGTGGCATTATTTTTTTATAGATTGTTTAGTAGTGTAGTAAGAAAATTGTCTGTGGGACTACTACTCAGTAGATCATCATGGTGGTAGGGGTTACTCCAGTATGCAAGGTGTTAGAATACTGCATTGGTAGTATGTACAGTGGGTTAAGAGAAAAGAAACATAGTGTTATGTGTTTTGGGCATTATTGGTTGTTTTTCTTTTTAGCATCATTATTTTATGTTTTTGGTGTCATTATTCTTTTTATTCTTTTGTTTTTTACTTTATTTGTCTTTATTTGTTCTAATCTATGAAGTCATTTGCATTGGGTAATTCTTGGTTAGAAAGATCTTCATTGTCAAGCATTTTGGATTCTTCCATTTCACAGAGGTGGTTAGCTGAAATTTTAAAGAAATTGTCAAGTAAGGAGATGTTTTTGCATTGAAGAGTCTAAATGCTGCAACTGGTCAGTGAAGCACTGAACTATTTAACTCACATAAAATGTAAGTGACAACTATTAGGGGGCCAAGATAATGTGGTTTCATTTTCTTATTGTGCGTTGTTTTAATTTTGGTGTTGCACATGAGAACAAGCACTTCATGTTTAAAATTGAAATCATAGATTGTGGCCTCCTGTTCAAAACATACTGCAGCTTTGCAGTGAGCAGTGAAAACAACATTGTGAAGCCATTCACATTGTTCTTGACATCACTATAGGTCTATAGCATGTTAGGTGATAAGGTCAGTTGTGGAGAGTAATGAGTTTGGTGGCAGCTAGAGAGATATAGCTGTGGGAAGGAGGGGATGGGTGCCTGTTGCTCTGTAGTAAGGAGAACAGCCTATTCATCTATATACTGTTATGCGCTCCAACTAGAAGACAGGATAGGTGGTGTTGCTCCGGCTAGATTCATCTCTGTTAGTAGCTTTGAAAAGATCTACTTACTGACAGCTTCAGCTGTTTCTCTATGAAGCATATGGAATTCTGGCCAATGGATCAGTGAACAAAGCAGCATGACAGAGGCATCACCATAGTATCAATATAGATTTTGCTGAATAAGAGGGCAGGAGTGGCAACCATTGGTGGGATGAGTACCTTTGTCATTTGCTGGATCAAGCAGATGTGACAGGTCCTAACATACCATGTAACATTAGGGAGGTTCAAAGTTGGGCGCAGCATGTGGCCACATCATGCAGCACGCAGTGATGGGGCTTATCTAAGTTACCAATTTGAGTCTCCATTGCAATATGCTGTGTGATATAAGTGTGACCAACCATATCATGTTTTTCGCCCACAGAGCTCGTCATTCTAAGTTGCCGTCCCCTCTGTCCATAGCAACTCAGAGACCTTGTAGATTCAGTCTTGTTGCTCTGTCAATGGCTAAATCCAAGACTAAGGTCAAGATACCTGAGATTCCCTGGACCAATAATGATTGTCATCTCACCTGGGCTCTGTTGACAGAAATGGAGGTCGACACAAACTACAAGGTCCTTTTTGAAAAGAAGGACAAGAATGAGGTGCAAAAAATATATGGTATTGCAATTTATTACCAGAACATGAGTGGCAAGACCAAAGTAACTGTTTATAAGCGCATTGGCCAGAAGATTCTTCCAGACCTCTTCAGTCTCAGTGCCAACACAGTCTAAGACCATGTCAAAAGCAAGATTGAAATGTAAATCTCTTTTCTAATCAACAGTTTGTCTAAATTCATGACACTTTGTCCTAGTCTCACAAAGGCCTATCATAAACATCATGGCAAGCTCTATCAAACAGGAGGAAGTTTACAGAAGGAGGGGGCTGAGAATCAGTCAGAATCACAAGAGACTGTTCTTGACTACTATATTCCATCCGCTGGCCCAGATCATTCAACACCGATAGAAGTTAAGAATTTGTGGGGTGCGTCGAAGGGCTTCCAATCTGTCTGACATTTCTTACCTTGTATGTCCTCTTAGATCAGATCAAGAAGGAGTTTCCTTTTTGGCCACGCCTCTATGCTATTTTCTCCACTTGCCCCAATGTGGTTTCCATTGCAGTCACCATGGCACTCAGACCAAATAGACGTTCAACAGTCTGGTATCAGGCTCCAAGTGGTGACAATGCCAATTCAGGAACTCAGACTTCCATCATGCATTCTCAGCCCCAGGAAGCTCCATCAACCGTTATATTGACTCCCCAGCATTCTTTTGGATCAGACATTGTCAATCTCCCTGCTACACCAGTTCCTGCAATGTCAGTTCCCGCTACACCAGCTCCTGTGATGTCAGTTCCTACTACATCAGTTCCTGCAACACCCACTACACCAGTCTCTGCCTCGCCTTCTGTTGAAAAGACCCCTTGTGCTCCCTGTCAGGGGACTCCCATTTCACCCCTTTACAAGGTCATCATTCTCTCCCCTTATTATTTTCCCTTATTTCCCTGGCCTAGCCCTACCTATCGGTCATACTCTCACCCTCTGGGCTGCTCTGGTTCTTCTTGTAGAATGGCTACAAGTTCCAAGTCCCATCATGGCCACTTCCCCTTTAGGTCAGCAGATTTGTCAGCATCAGCCATGGCTGATGCTTAGGTCAGCATTTGATGGATCAGGTGATC
>JAGGAR010000175.1:5820-16541 GCA_017657315.1 Termitomyces sp. K1Ag | reverse complement strand
ACACTGTACAGTACTGAATATACTTTGGATCTCCCTCTGTCAGCTGTGTGATTGAGCCATAGCCTCCAGAGGTTGCCCTTACAGAAACAGCGACTTAGCTGTACACGTGATCTTTGAGGCCACTTCCTTGCTGATCGTCCCCTTCTCCACCAACTCTGTGCATCTGCTACTCGTTGAGCGGTTGATCTTGAGTAAGGCTTCACTTCTCATCTCAGCAAAGTGAGGGCACTCCACAAAGATGTGATGTTTGTCCTTGATGGCCCCCTGCATCCAAAACGGCATGAGTCTGAGTCAGACTTCTCTCTTGAGTGAAGACGAAGGGCAGTGGGGAGTTGGCCAGCGTGTGCATATAGTTGAACAACCACTGAGTAACAAGATGTTGCATGTGGGTAGGGGAAGTCCGGGGGTGAACCAAGGTTGTATACCATCCATCTAAGCCAAAGACCAGGGCTGTGTTCCAACATGGAGGCAGCACGTTGGGCATGAATGTGATCAATGTAGTTGCAAATATTGGACTCGATCCAGCTGTCAGTCAGGTTATAGAGGGTATACTCGTCCATGAAGAAGGTAGGGATGGGAGCAAACAGGGTGTTGGGATTAGTTTGTGCAGAGACAGTGTGATGATCAGCAAAGTTGTTTAGGATAGAAGGTAGAGAGTTTCCATTCAAGTGCCCCTTGGTGTAGTGGATTATTGTAGTATGACTCTGAAGGAGGTTGAGCAGCCAGTGGTAATATGACTGGCCATTCATATGATGAAGCTTGGCCTCAGCATAAACAGAAGTGCGGCTGTCATCTATGAGTCTGACTGAGTTGAGATGATCCAAGTGGATTGTTCCATCTGCATCATGATCTGTGGATGAAATGATCAGTCCCACAATCAAACCCATAATCTCGCCTTGAAGGATGGATATATTTCAACTCATCAATTTGAGCGAGAGTGTTTTAGGGCCTGTTATTGCTGCCGTGACCGACTTCTCATCTAGTACACCTGCTGACAAGGGAACCATAGAGCCATCAGAGCCCCACTGCATCAAATTAGCCGCCTCTGTCATCAGTGGAAGGACACTAATTGATGACAGTGCCTTGATATATGTTTCTGCAGTTACACATCTCTGATGCTTGGTTAGCAAGAGTTCAGGTTGACCATCATATAGCATCCCTATCTAAATGTTAGCAAGGGTTTGTTTGATCAGATTCCAATTCCTTCCTTGGGCTTCAGACCATCTACCAACAGGTAGTGGAGAGTGACAAAGGTGAGACACCCCTTGCTGTTTATAGCCCATTTACCAATGTCCTTCAATCGTGTGTAGCCTATTGACTGTAATGACCACGAGTGCATGTTGGGTTAAGGCAAAATTTGATTGAATGAGTGGTTTGGCTAGGGCAAGCACGTGAAAAATAGAGCAGTTACCCATAAGCAAATAGCTGAGATCAGTTTGTCGCAAGGATAACATGAACTTTGCCAGGTGCTCCTGGGCAATTCCCCACACAGATGGGATGGACCCAAGGTAACGAGAGAATGTGCGGTCAAGGCCTCAACTATCTAACGGATAGCAACAGTTATTGATCTGGCATGACCAGTCAGCCAAAGTCATGTTAGCCATGAGACAATACGCAGGGATATGATAATTTAAATCCTGAATGAGACTGTCCACTGCTATCCCAGCATTAATCCGTGCTATTGAGGGAAAGTCAAAGCTGCCTAAGTCTAAGGGCAGGGTGGATGACTGTGAGGAAGGGCAGAATGGAAAGCCCAATATCTCATGTACCCACTGCATTAAATGTTGGTCAAGCTTGACAGCATTGGCCTGCAGAATTGGCTGCAAGGACAGCAATGCTTGACAACGTGAGATTATTTCTGGGATATAATCTTGCAAACAAGTGTGAGGGGTGTGCACATGGTAAAGCTAGGGAACACAAATGAGTCAATGAACTCGAGCAACTCAGCATACCTGGACTTTGGATCATCCACTTGCATGCATAAGAAGCTGAACTCATCTGCAGAAATAAGGACCTGGTGGTCAGTAATGACCCAGGGGTTGATGCCAGGGCTGTTAGTGATTAACGGAAGCATCAGTGTCTCTGGCAATGGCCTTCAGGTGTTGAGAACGTGAGCCATCATCTTTTCTCATGAAGTCAACCACCCATACATGAACTGAAATCTCTCCATCTCCAGAGTGAAGCACTGAAGGGCCTGATGGGAGAGGGCTACTATAAAACTATCATCAGTAGCCTCAGTCATGGACAATGTCATGGTAAGAGAGTCATTTAGTAGGTGGGGATCGCCTGCCAAATTAGACATACTCTGTATTACCACAGAATCTGGGTCCTATCTCAAGATATTGTCAAGATACCTGTGGCCCAAACTGGTAGTGATTGTGGCCTTGAACAGAGACATCAGACCACCTTGCTTGGTTACACCATCAACAACAATAGGCTCTGTGATCCCAAAGGCTGTCCTTGGGAAGCAACATGTCATGGACAGTGCTGCTTGATCCAAGTCACAAATTGAAGATGGGAGACCATATGCTTCACACACATCATAAAACCTGTGGAGAGACAAGTAGTCAAACCTCTTCATTTGATTACACTTCAAAAGATAGAGTGTTTTTTGTTGTGATGACTCCATGTCTTGAGTCCACTGAGGAAACTCATGAGATCATGGGTCTGAACACCAGGCTGAGTGGCAACTTGGGTTTCAGGAATGATGCTCATGCATGCTGCAGATGGCAAGAGCCTATAGTTCAGCCACATTATAGATGAGTTAGCAAGGAAATTGGAGATGAGGAGGCCTCTTCAATTGGTGAGTTTGGTACACACACCTCACTTGTGGAAGTAAGTGAGGTGCGTGTCCTTTACATCACCAGGGAAGTAGGCACTCAAGACTGAGTAGTTGTGCAGATCTAGAACCAACTGTAAGACCTGATCAGATAGGTTCTTGATGCACCATTTCTCCTACCCATTAGGACCAGGTGATGGGCAAGGATTCCCCTTTCTAAGCATAGCACAAAAGTCTGCCAGCATGGCTGCTATTGGCCATGTAAACAGGTCTTTGGCCACTCACTTCCAGACGTTGGTTATGGATGGAGTTGACAACCATGGCTTTGGCTTATCAGGAGGTGGTGACCGCTTGTAAAGGTTGGTGAAATATTGCCTCATTGCCTCCACTCTCTTCTCCAGACCTGTTTCAATAGTTTCCAAAGATTGAGATGAATTGAGGGTGGTTGGGAGAGAAACAAAGGCTGATGATCCACCCATGAGTTTCTTTGATGATCCATCATGGTGTCTAGCTCAATCCCAGATCTTGGCCTTTTTGGCATCATACAGGTCATGGTAATAAGTTTTCCTGATGCTAACCAAATACTCAGTGAATGAGCAGGTAGGCCGAGGGACTAAGGAGTCGTATTCAAATTGCAACGATTCAAACACCCTACATGAACCATAAGAGAAAGCACAATGGTGACCCTTTGAGATGGAGATTGTGCCCCCCACATGCCGGATCTTTGCCACTATTTCACAGATGGTCAAAGACAAAATCTTCTTGTCATGATGGTGGTACGGTTTGTTGCAGCCAAATGTATTGACTGCTGCCTGTTCAATGATGTTGGTGAGTTTCTTGTATTGGTCAGTGTAGGCATCATCATCTGTTATTTCTCTTTTGAAACTGGCTTTGTTGGCATCTACAAGTCAATCTCCGGCGTTGGCAAAAGTGGTGAACTTGTGCTTGTCAGCCTTGGATGGGTACTTGATCCTCAGTGGGGGTACAGGAAGAAAAAAGACATGAGGGGGTGCATGAGGCACATGCTCACAGTTTACATGAGATTTCAATACAAGTTTAGCCATCACTGCTCTGTGATCAGTGCTTGGGATCCACATCTGGTCAGTGTTGATTTTGAAGTTGACCAGAGTTGGCTTGGAGTTGATGACCCTATCAATGATGCTGCCACCCTTGTTCAACTGCCAAGCCCAACTCATCCAATCTGAGAATCAATTGCAATCTGGAACCATCTGCCAAAGGTCAGTGCTGTTGGTGTGAGACAAAAAGCCTGTCAGGCATTGTCTGGCCAGCATATTATCAGACGCCTGTTTCATTGAGGAAACTGTAGTGTTAAGGTCACTGAACAAGGACCATGATGATTTAGTCTGACACACTACATCTGTCAGATGAGGCCAGAAGTCTTGAGAAATATTGTCAAGCCCAGGATTGCATGGCACATAGACTGCAAAAACACAATGCACAAAGGAAGAGGAATTGGAGCATGGAATGACCATGTCAGTTGCAACCACCTGACCCTGAAAGGTTGGATGAGACAGCTGGACATGAGAGATGATCTGTATGTCCTTGCAGACACCCAACACTATTCCCCATTTTCCCCTGTGTAATGAGCAGGGAACATCATTCTCCTCTAATAACTCATAGTTGGTGATCGTAGTTTGGCACCTGCATTAGACCTTGTTTTGGTCTCTGAAATTGCAAAGAAGTGGGGAGCTAGCTTGGCGATCATGGGTCTGATAAATGCCAGTTTAACTGGACTAACGAGTCCGTTCGCATTGAGGGTGCAAACAGTGATCTGAGATTGAGGGGTAATGGGCTGGGTCACAGCATAGAAAACCAGGAAAGACAACAATGATATATACAAAATAAGATGAGCAATGAACAATAGTGAGAAAGTAAATGAGCCTCTAGCAGATGACAAAGTGGTGAACTTCATAACAGGGTTGCAGAAGTTGTCCTTGGGACAGGGAGCAAGAATACAGGGTGGAGTTGAATCCGCGATAACAGGAGGCATGGTTGAACATGATGACAAAGTAAGGGATGTACAAAAGGAATAATGATCAAGAACTTTGAAGTTAGAAAAGGCAGAAAAGGATGGGCTGGTATCAGATGCTCAATGACGACAATAACCATCATTTAGACTCCCTCTCCATATCACTCATTGAACATCACACTTGACTCTTGAGGCTGCAGCATCAATGAGGGATGGGTTAACTTCACAGGTCGGCAGTCTGATGGATCAAACGTCCACATCAACATTCTCAAGAAAGAAGGAACAATTGTAATCAGAATGTACCATGTCCATGTCCGAGTGGGCTGTGGTGCCGCACAATGGCAAGTCCTCAGAAGGTGGCTGATCAACACTTTCCATAGTCTTTTGCTTCTTCTTAGGCCTTGGCATCAGTGTGGACAGTGCACTTGCAGGCATAGAAGAAGGCAGCAGTTGCGAGGTCGGTAGGGTGGGGACATTTGGCGCAGCACCTATTACACTGGCAAACTGGTCAAATGCACTGGTCAGTTCAATCCTCTTAGCAGCCAGCTCGGTCGTCATAGCGTCCAACATTTCCTGGATCTCATCTCTTTGCTGCTGATCAACAGGGAAAAGCAGGGAAACCCAAAGGCTGCCAATCTGGGATTTGAGCTCTACAACACACAACCTAATCTGCTCCTCACGACCTTGAATGAGAAGGGCTTATTGGGTGGTGTAGAGCCACTGGTTGAGCATTGAGACCTGATCGATTAGTTTCATTTGTGCTGAGGCCAGGTCATCCTGCTTGATTTGCATGAGGCAAACTTCATTTTTCAGCTCTCAAATCTTGATGGCCATCAACTTGATGGTGGAACTGATCTGGTTGGCACCCTTGGAGACATGGTCACCCAGGGTTTTGCGCATTGGATTGTCATTGTAGTCCCGGAGCTGACGTGGAGATTCCTGAACAATTCCTCAGCGCATAGCATCTTCAGAGTATCTGCCCATATTGCCATTGAGAATATAAACAGATCCGTGTTGAGATCTGTTGTGTGGCTGGCAATCCATGATCCTGGAGCTATCTTCCTCGCCCATTTCTCAATCCTTGCCTCCATCTGCTCCCAGTCTCTCATGCCAGATACCACCAACTTGAAGGGTCACTTGATCAGTATCTCCTTCAGGGGTTCCATGCATGCCATGTGCTTAGACACCTTTGCCAGTACAGCAAAGGAGCCTGCAGCCATAAATCTATCAGCGTCGGACAGGAGGAGAAACGTAACCTGTGGGCCACCATACAAGGCAAAGATGGATGCAACCCAAAATCCATGTTTCTCAATGTGTTCTCTGATGACTGGCAAATCCGCAGCCAGTATGTCATTACGATCTGTAATTCCAGGGTACAGGTCCAACAGGCGGCAAGACAGGTGCTTATTGCTGCATCCCTTCCTACTAGCGCTCCATCACACCTCCCAGTTGGGCTTTGCCTTGCAGATAGCTTTCATAATGTTTTCCATGAGATCAACCCTAAGTTCTGTGCATGACTCCCCGCCGCTGAACTTGAGTTCAACATAACATGCTGAAGACATGTTTGAGGGCCTATCACTGAATGGGGTGACTGCAATAGAAAGATCCTGAAAGTAATCATATTGAGGGTTGTTCAAGCCCAAGTCAGTTAGGAGGTCTTTTACAAGGATGGCAGGCGTTTCAGTAGGGATGTCAGAAATGCAGCTGCATACCACAAGTTGGTTGCCCTTTGGCATTTGAGCTGGCGTGAATGCATAGTCATCATCGGAGTCCATATCGCCTTTGGGAGTGGCAGGGCAGACACCAGTTCTAGGAGTACGAGGAGTAAAGAGAGGGATATGGGATTTGGGAGTGGAGGAGATAGGTACAGAGGGGGGGTTTCTACGTGTCACAGGAGTGGTGGGCATGGGATGTGTCGTAGCAGTGGGCACCATATTTTTGGGTAACTAAAGGTAGCTAGTGATGGTATGTAACAAATGGAGAAGGATATAAGGTTAGACTAGGTGATGAGATCAAGAGGGTTGACACAGGAACAGGTCATGATAGGCGCAGGTGAAGTAAGAGGATTCAGTATATGTGCAGGTACTATTGGTATATGTGAACTGAGGATGGGTTTGGGTTGGACTGGGCAGTTGAATGCAATTTTTTAAGGTGGGGCAGGGTGAGGTGGTTGTTGTTGTTGTTGTTGTTGCTACTTCATGCCAACACTTCATGCGTCTCGGAACCAAATCATGTAGGACGGTTGGACATACATAATTATTAATAAAATATTTTTTTTTAACCTCAAAAAATCCATTTCCGCCCTGAGTGACCACCGCAGGACTCGAACCTGCAACCTTTTGGTACCGTTTAGCAGTCGAAGCCAAACGCGCTACCATTGCGCCAGGTAGCCATACTTGTTTGTTTGCAAGGTGACGACATGGACGGATGCGTTGACACAAAAGCTATGCATCCGTAGTCATGGGTCCTGACAGTGATCATGACGCCAAGACCCCGCCTTACTTTGCTTTACTCCCACTAACGCCCACCATCCACCATGGCGCTAAACTGGACAATGCTAAGCCCAAACCGTTCACCGGTCCCCCTCCCAAACGAGATGACCATAACCACCGTTGATACAGGAGTAGATCTCTTACTCATGATACCGGATGCAGAGCCTATAGGCAACGATGTGGCGGGGGGATCTGGAGGAAGCAGGAAGTTGAAGGCCCTAGGAAAGATATGGCTTACTGACCAACGAGTACGCATTCCCTTTGCTTTCAATTCCCTGACTTAACATTGACTCGATCTTCCGTCCTCTGACGCGTACCATAGCTGATCTTTACAAGCGATTCAAACAACGCCTCCTTCGAATCACTCTCCGTCCCGCTACACTCCATCCTCTCAACCAAATTCGAGCAACCCACGTTCGCCTCGAACTACCTCTCGTTCGAGATCAAACCCTCCGCAGCAGGTGGGTTGAACCCCGGCACGAGAGCAGAGGTGCGCTTCAAGGATCGGGCTATGTTCGAGTTTGTCAGTCTCCTTGAGAAGACGCGTGAACGCGTAATATATATGAAGCGGAGGTCTGCTGAGGAAGAGGAAGGACTGCGTGCGTATAAATTCGTCACTCTCTCACTATATCAGGCTGATTCTAACCGATCTTGATCACTACAGCGACGTATACTTCACCTGCAGAGTCGTCTTCTGTGTCACTGTCTATGGGAACGCCTATTGATAATCCTCCGGGGTATAATGCTTAGGACAGGACAATATGTAATTTCAGTTTCCATCAGTTGTATAAGATACGGACATTAGGATGGATATACCTACTCTACTATATATATGAATGTAACAATGACTCAAGATATACAAATGCAGAAGTTAGGGAGAGGATGGTAGATTTCCATCCTGCTTTCGCATCGAGTATTCCCGTATCCGTGGGCCACTCGGAGAAAAGGTTCCTATGGTAATCGTCTGCGTTAAGAGAGGTGTCTCCACGCTGCCTTCAGGGTGGATGGCAGGCGATTGAAAATCAAACCAGTTGATTACATACTAAGATGCATAGAGGTCAACCACATATCAACGAAAGAGGAATCAACGCCGGCTCACTTTGACTGAGAAGGGAGGGAAATCGGAAGTAGACAGAAGATTTCTTGATAAATGGATTTCACCTTCCATGATACGAATGTCTGGCTCCTCGGGAGGCTGATCTACGGCGGAGGGCCACCATACTGCATGTTGTATTGTGGTTGTTTGAGTTATTGGCTTGCATCGAATACCATTCGGATAGTATTGAACGCGTCGCTGGAGAGTGATCATGATTGCTCTACTATCAGCCAAGGCGTCCAGTCCAGCTGGGTCGTTACTCTGTAAAGTAAGCGAGCAAGGAATCACGGAGCCTCTAGCGTAGCACATCTGAAGGGACTTGTGTCAATAGCACAGCCTCTCATAATTCACTATCGACGTACGGGATTCGCTAAAGATAGCTTTGATACGTGAGCGCGAGACCTCCCACTTAATGGTAGTGCGTAAACTTACTTTACATTCTACCTTTGCAGATTGCTGGCTATACATTGTCACAGCTGGCAATGTTGTCCACCCTGCAGGTTCTTCCAAAGGCCCCACCAGTGGTCTAGCATCGCGATACGAAAGCTGTCTAAGAGGGGACGGAGGATCTGGGATTATTTTCGGGGTAAATATAATGGGCACTACGATACTTGAAGTGAATGAGGACACAAATTACCTGGAGTCCGGATAATTACTACTCACTTCTTGTCTGGCCGCAACGTACCGCGCCCTATGTGTAATACAAGTTTGTATTGGACAGTACCCGGCATGCCGCGTTCGGAGAAGGACTGCGGAGTACGATAAGATTTCTTTCTAGCCGATCCACCAAAGTCATCGGAATAGTCAAAAGTCGTAGGGAATGGGAAGGAGAAAGGCCAAGTGTATTCTCCCGGATCTAAGCTCCCTTTGTGTTTTATGTTTTGCGTGGAGGAAGCATGCCGAGGGTTACCATGCGTCTTGGACCACACAGTATGCGTTTTGTCCAGAAAAATGTAAGATCCTTCGTCGGTGCCTGAAGTGACAATGCGACCTGTTACCTGAAATGGATGTCAGCTTTCGAGTAATGGCCAGAGTAAAGATGCTTATATCCAGCTCACCGAGATCGTGATGGAAGAGATGTAGGTAGGAGAGGCGATATCTAATAATATTGAACCAGCGATATTATCACCGCCGACAAATTTTGGCGTCTGCGAGGAAGATGCGGCCCTACTGATACACTTCAATTGGACCCATGAAGTGCCACCATTATGAGGCCCAAATGAATGTTCGGTTTTCAACGGACGAGATGTACGACAGCCCTGAATCGGCCTTCCATGCAGGGCAAACACAGCTGAATAACGCGGAGCATTCGGGTAGGGAGGCACTGCCTCCTCTTCATGAGGCTCGAAAATCTGAGAGGTAGATGACTCTGGACTGCTGGTTTCTGAATAGATCGGAGGGGTATCTAGGTCGACCTGAATAACCATTAGAACGAGATGGGACAGTGAATAGCTGGAGTAGAACGAGGACTGGCCTTTTGTTATATGCCAAAGTCCGGACGAATCACGAATCCGGACATATCTTTGAACTCGAGAATACTTTGACAAACTACTTCAGGCGTCTGAACCATCCGTGGAAAACGGGACAAAGTTCTTTATTGTCTGCAGGCCAAGAACGGTATGCTGTTGTATTGGTGCCGATCTTGAGAAGTAGTAGTACTTATTGTAGTGGAGTCAGAGAGCACCTTCAAAACGAACAATAGATCGTTACGGTTTTGAAGTGACGTACATAGTTGGTACAAAAGAACACGCGTATCATAGAGCTTTTTGGACTTGTATGGTAACGAATCTGAAGATCTGATGGGATAGTGAGCGCATCGAGCACCGGCTGAAAGTTTCTTCCGTTGAAGGATGTGGAAAGAAGTGCCTTTCAAAGTCTATGTAATAGAAAATGTAATGTTGAGAAAATAGCACGACGAACACGGAACTACAAAGAGAATATATGTACACTGAGACCATCTGACTATTTCAGCTCAACAACAAAGAACTGGGTCACTGCTCTGCTCGCCTTCGACGTCGTGGTGCAGAATAGTTCTCATCCTCGTCTCCTTTGGCCTTCCTTTTTGTTCCACGCTTCATCTGAAGTGCCTCGTCAGTACTATCTTCGTCGTCTTTCTCCTCTTTATCCTCGCTTTCCACGTCACTCTGCGCTTTTCGTGTCCTCGACTTCCTTGCAGGCTTAGGCTTGGGTTTGGGCTCCGCCGCCGCCGATTTAGCTGGTCGTTTACCCTTCACTTTTAAATCCATTTCCTCCCAGCCACCTTTTTCTGCCAGTGCAATGATAGCATTCCAAGCACCTTCTTCCA
Source organism: Termitomyces sp. K1Ag (assembly GCA_017657315.1). Classification (NCBI taxonomy): domain Eukaryota; kingdom Fungi; phylum Basidiomycota; class Agaricomycetes; order Agaricales; family Lyophyllaceae; genus Termitomyces; species Termitomyces sp. K1Ag. The sequence goes on along the minus strand of JAGGAR010000175.1, from coordinate 5,879 downwards.
CCCGCTGAACGCTGAGTCGGCCCCTCCCGACAAGGTCCATAGCTGAGCCTTATCGTCAG
>JAGGAR010000174.1:0-16589 GCA_017657315.1 Termitomyces sp. K1Ag | reverse complement strand
AGGTGTGTAGTTATGCTTGTAGACACTGTACCATACTGAATATACTTTGGATCTCCCTCTGCCAGCTGTGTGATTGAGCCATAGCCTCCAGAGGTCGCCCTTACACCCTGCTTAGAATCAAATTGTCTGAGAGCCATGATACAGCACCAACCAAATGGAAGGTTAGCTGCATTGGTGTGCAGAAAACACATTGTTGCACATCCAAAGTTGTATGTTACTGAAGAAAAGACGCTGCCTACAAAAATGCATTTGAGATCAGGATCTTTAAAGTCAGCGCCCAATTGGTCTACATAGTAATCCTATAATTGAGGAGCCCAGGTTGCAAAGACAGCTAAAACAAAGAAGGATTAGCATGTGCTTGTTGATGTGGAAGAAGAAATGGCATACAAGATGCAAAGTGTGCAAGCCTCTTGAATGGTGTACTTGCATTCAACCTGGTGAGCACTGCTGCAACTTTGGGCACTTGATGACAAACAGTAGGCTTTTTCTGGCCCCCAAAATGTGAAACACTGAAGGATACAGCAAAGAAGTTGCCTTGTCTATGGAGTTTAGATGTGGTGGGAAGGCCTAGTTATGGGTGATTCTCCTCAAGCAGCCATGCCACCTCTTCATGTGCTTGAGGCTAGTCAGAGGCATCAGGATGACCAGCAAGGTGACCAATGATATGCTCCTTACAGTCAATAAGGGGCATTGGGGCACTGAGAATGCACATGTCAGTTATAGCAATTACAAATGCATGGAGATGTGCACTGTCCATCCTATTCACAAACATGGAAGTTTGTTTTCTTGATGATTTCTTCCAGCATGTAAACCTTCTTCAAGAAACGTTGACGAGCTCCAGTGAATCTAGAAGATGTGGCTGGGGCTTCCATAAAGTCAAAGTCAATCACAATTCTGTGGGAGGCATACTTATCAAAGTATTTCTCCTGGGATGGTGGGACAGCTCTGATAAAAGCTGTGGCTGGAGTCGACTTTGGCTTGCTTATGTTCTGTCAGCAATTTTCCTTGCTACGTTTTTTGTGCCTGTTCTTCACTGCCGCTGCTGGATTTGTAGAAGGAGTACATAGAGGTGCAGGCAGAGCAGTCACTGGTAAGATACTAGGCTTTGACAGAGCGGAAGGGTTAGAGAATGCATTGACAGAGCAAGCAACACTTTTCAGCAAAGCACCTTCTGGGTCGAAGTTGGTTTGAGGCATCAATTGGTGGATTTGGAGGCAAGGAGGCAGGTGAGGGGCAAGAGGTATCAGGCCTTGATGGAGCAGGAGAACTTAGGGGTGAGTCCCCAAAGAGAGATGAGGGGTTCCAAAGCGTCAACAGAGCAAGCAACACTCTTCATGGGAGCGCTTTTCAAATCAAAGTCAGTTTTGGTGACAATGGGTGTACCGGTCCAGGGGGAATAGATTTGTAGTGATATTGTCTGGGAGATTGTCAAGCAAGAATATGTAGGAGCAGTAAATGTTACCTGGTGGAAATATTTGAAGTCCTTCAGGCCTGGCATTCCAAAAAAAAAAAAAAGATATCAGCAACTGCAGTTTTCTCACAATAGCATCATGTCATGGCACACTTGATGCAGTATTCCCAGGCTTGAGTATCCAGGTGTAGTACACCTAATGTGAGGCATTGAGAAAAAAGAGCTCACTTTCCATATTGAATGCTAAGTGGTGAGTAAGTAAGTTGGAAAGCTTTTTCAGTGGTGCGTTCACGTGATGTGATGCTGAAAAATAAATATAAAGTCACACAAACTTAACATTACAAAATTAAATGTTATAGAGTAACATATACAGGTGGTAGCTACTTATATATGGCTAGCATGCTAGAAAACAATGTCAATGCCATGTCTGACAAGGATGCAGAGAGCTGCATTCTGGTATTCCTTTGATTGGATGTCAGGCTCACAAATGAAGGCAGATGTTGAGGCATGCTTGAGCAAAGTTGGACACATCTTGTCCTGCTGTGCATCTAGTATCCAGCTCCACATCTTGCTTGATCTCGTTATAGATGGCCTTTTGAGCTTTGCAGATGATTTGTTTGTCATTAGCAGGGTTATTGACGAATGCTGTCCATTTGATATAGTAAGGGCTCATCAGGTAATTTTGAATGTTTGTGCTGGTTGTATGGCCAGTTTCTGGGAAGAGCCATTTGAAGTTAGTATACCACTCCTGGACTGGCATGACTTCCAAGTAAAGATTTTGGACAGAATGGTATTCTTGTAAAATTCTTCCATAATATGCATCCACTTATGGATTGGGAGTTTGATGTAGGACGGCCTCGTGCTCCCACAAGGATTGGGAGACTTGCACATCAAATCAATAACAAACATGCAGTATATATCAGAAAGGACTTTGTTGAGGCCCTGTGGCAGAGGAGGAGTTTTGGCATCTTTGACATCAGAGCCTTTGTAAATGGCAGGGGGAGGGAGATTCTGGCCAGGCATGCTGACATTGAAGATATCAGGCTGCAGTTGCTGGAGTGAGACATCAGGAGCCTGCACCTATTGGACATAGAGGGCGTGTTGGCGACAACATGTTTATCAATGATGCCTGTTGTACTGAACTTTGCTTGAAGCTCTTCAGCTGTCATACCAAACCAAAACTTTACAGAGTTGTCAAGCAGGACAGGCCCACCAAAGCAAAAGCAAGGGACCTCATTGATCTGGATGCACCTGAAAAAGACAATGCTGTAGGGGTTGTGTATGACTTTGCCAGTATTGCCGACCACAAGAGCAGGTAACTCTCCATCTTCTCTGACCTCTCTGACCTTTTCATCCTCTACATCCTCCACATCCTCATCTCCAACTGCTCTATCATCATGCTGAATGATATGTTGCCATGGCAATGACCTGTGGTATGCAACAATTCCTAGGCTTGCATCCTCCACTTCAGTTATAGGAAGGGCAACGTCTATGAGCTGTTGAGCTGCGGGGCCATCCTCAGGACAAGCATGCAGGCCATTGATGAGCCACATGCAAGCCACCGTTAAGGTCAGGGCTTAGTCATTGACACAAAACTCCTGAGCTCCAGTGGCCTGCAGAGAGAGAACTTGGCTCACTCCCATGAGATGGTTCACCTGGAACGACCTATACCTATAGAGGTGTCAGGTGAGGGCGTCTGTAAATCAAGTGGAGCTACAAACCACCATGTGTTTTAAGAGAATGCACATAAGCAACGTTGAATTTTGTTTGCTTTGAACTCCATAAGCACGGTCCTGGCAAATTGAATGGGGACACAAACTTTGGCACAGGCGTTGCACCTGTTGTGCAACCTTGCTTTGTTGAAGATGGTGTAAAGACCGGTAACCATGGCAGTCAGTTGGGTTGGACCCATAGCTTCTTTGGTGGTTATGAACTTGCCATGGTGATGGCCATTGTTGTTGTATGTGATGGCCTTATCTATCATGTAGCTTGTATATATTTGACCTCAAATGTGCTCTCTGTGTGAGGACCAGGAACAACATGGAAGCGACTAAAAGCACTGAGATGGCTGGAGTAGTCTCGACTGTATCTGGTCAAATTAAGCAAAGTGATCCTCTCTGCGTTGCAGTGATCAATCTGCAAGGCTTGCTGAATGAGACGTTGGTGTCCTCCTGTTGTCTATTGGAGGCAGTCACCCTCATTGCTGCTGATTTCAATCCTGATGTTGATATACCAATCACTGATGCTGAAAACATCCTCCACAGAGATGTGAGAATCCTCCAGAAACTTCCACAGATAATAATTGATGGAGTCTTGAGCAGTGTGGTGGTATGTGATCATCTTTATGCCATGAACAGTGTGTAGTATGAAGAACCTTGCAACCCACTTGTGATCCTCATAAGAGAGGTTGGGATCCCCTAAAAGCATAGTGTGGATGTGGTCGGTGAGCAATGGAATGATATGGTCAGGTATGACTTTTGTGGCCCATGAATACATGCCACAAGCAGTTATAGCATGTATAGCTTCAGTTTTCCATGTCGCTGGCCACTCTGAAGCCATGTGCTTGTCCAGTAAGCTGACAATGGTGGGGCAACAACCACAGTTGTACCAGATCTCATGCTTATGCTGCATCAAAAGATATGGTTGGTGGCCTTTGGCATACTCAGAGGTCCAAAGGAGCGGAAAAAAGACGTGAAGATGATGGCAAGGTCCAAATTTACCAAATTTGAAGTTAGGGATATGGTGCAGCTCGACATCAACGTCTGTCTCAGTAAGAGGTGAGCAACGTAGTAACATGTCACCATAGGAATGCTTACATCTTCATGGAAGACTGGATACATGATGTGCATGCTCAACTTCAGCGTGAATGTAGAGTGAGGCACAGCAAAAATGGATATGTTGGTGGCGACCATTATAACTCCACTTATGCCCAGAAGTGAGTCATAGTTGTGAGTAATTTTGAGGAGGTAGTCACAAGAAATGGCATCTTAAAGTGGATCTAGGAAGACTTGGTGTAGTTCATCATCGTCATTAACAAATTTGCCAGTAAGGACAAAGCGAATGAAAGCATTGCTGTTACCTGTAGCCCAGATAGCATGGGCTTGGCAATTGAAGTCTTGTAAGCTCATATGATGCTCAGGAATGTCATTGTAAATGTGATTGGCCAAAGTCCAACGGTGCATAGGGCAATTGTCATCGTCTATAATGTTTGAGAAGGAGAGGTCAAGTGTGACATAGAAAGTTCAACTGATATATTTGATGAAGTAGCTATTACAATGCTAGCTATAGAATGTACAGCTACAAGATGATGGAAACTGATGTGGTGCCACATGGCAAGTGAAGAAGGTAAGCTGAGGGGACAAACATATGTGATGCCAGTGGATGAATGGTCAATGAGAAGAGTTAGGAAGCAGGAAAGATAACGCTTACAATGAGACACAGATACACCATGGAAGTTAATGAATTCATCACATTCTATAAGCAAACAAATCCATCCCAGAGTTGAAGCAATCACTGTACATCTTGAAGAAGATGTAAGGATCGCATGCCGAGGACTTATCCCCAGCAGATCCCCTCACAATGGTGCCAATGACAATGGCAGGGCTGCAAAGAACTTATTCAATGCAGCTATGGACATGGTGGAGAGGAGGGAGGAAGAGAGGAAGAAGAAAGACAATAACCATGCAAGAGTAGTCATCATATGAGACAATGACAGTGGCTATGGAAAGCTGGACTTGGTGAAATTTCATTGTTTCTATCATGTGGCTGGCATTTGGTCTGCGTGTTCTGTTATTGCCAACAAGGGATCAACGGTCCATGTCTCAGGTCCAGACCATGGTCATGAGACCAGGTCCAGATGGCTAACCTAAGTTAAGCCTGGGCTTAAGCTGACATAAAGTCCTGTGGCTGGCATTCAATCCATGTGTTTCATTGTTGCCAACAAGAGATCAATGGTCCATGCCCTGGATCCAGACCATGGTCATGAGACCAGGTCCAGATGGCTGACCTAAGTTAATGCCTGGGCTTCAGCTGACATAAGACATGGATACAAATTTTTGACCAAGCCCTTTCTTCCACACTACTACTGTCCTTCCTCTCTCTCCCCTTCTCCACCACATCCACAGCTGCATCAAATAAGTTCTTTGCAGTCCTGCCATCATTGTTGGCACCACTGCAAGGGGATCTGCTGGGAATAAGTTCTCAGCATGCAATCCTCATGTCTGCCTGCTGGTTTCAAGACATTTGACAATTTGTTTCTGCTGAGGATTACCACCTCATTCCTGGAGCTCGTCACGTATCATTGTGCACACATTTGCCAGCCACAACCTTCTTTGCTGTCACACCTCATGTTCATTACTCAATTTCCTCCATTCCTGGCTTCGTTGACCTGCCACTGACATCTAATTTGCACCCTTCATTTGAATATATTATTCTGAGGTGTTTTATAGCCTTGTGTGCATGCATTATTCACTCCTTGTAAGTACTCTCTTTTCCTTTCTTGAATCCATTTGACAGTTCTTTCTTGTCTAGAATATGTCACTTCATAAATCATGCGTCTTTCCATGACCCCATTGAACTTGCCACATGCAACGCCCCATCCCTTCATGGCCAACAACTCCAGTCTTGTAAATAAACTTCTCTTCCTCTTTTCGAGCTCTTTGACTGATGTTTCATGTAGAGTATGTCACAACATGACCTTGCATGAAGTTCTGTCAACTTCTCTTCCTCTTTTGGATCTATTTGGCTGATAGTTTGTGCAGAGTATGCCACTTTGTCAAAGACACAATGTTTTATGATGCTTCTCTGTATGCACACATGTTGTATCTAATGACAATACATTTTTTACACACTTTTGTTTGATGGAGATGCTCCAATAAAAGGTAACTAAGTTCAGTTTCATGAGTTAACAACCTCCTTGCACTCTGTCTCATGCCATTCCACTCTGTGGCTGGTGCTCTCATCAAGCTCTATTGAGCTACTTCTCCACTTGGTGCTCCTTGGTCCTGACCTGCATGGCAGGAGATTACTGGCTTCCACCATAGCTTCTTTTCTGCTGATGATGCACATCTCCCTTGCAGTCTCAGCCATGTCACTGCTACCAACATCAAACAGTTTTTCTAGGCATACTTGCTACTGACCTCCAAGCCCATGAAGTTCACATTTGCTCATGGCTTTAAGGGTGCTATATGCCATCCTGAGCAGTCCAAGTAGGTGGCATCCATTGCCAAGGGCTGGCCCACTTGGCAAATCCATGCACTCATCATAAAGGAGCTACACAATCATGGAGTCCATCCTGCTGCTCTTCTTCAAAATGAGAATGGCCTGAACAATCCTTGTGCCGTCTGGTCCAACTTGGCTGACTACATCTCCATCATCCTTAATAGTCTCAGCCTCAAGCTCTTCAGTGAGGAGGCCTTTTTCAATGGGTCTGATATTCTGCCTGTATCTATCTGCCTGGGCCTTCCTCTGCTCATGCAGAGGCTGTGGAACACCACCCGCATCTAGCTCTCAAACTTATGCAAGCAGCACGACAAGATTCAAGCCACTGCTGATGAAGCAATGAAGGGTATGTTAATTTTTCCCCTTTTAATTCCATGAAGACTTACCTTTCATGCAGTCCTTGGAAGCGAGGCACCTACCAAGGCAAAGGTCAAGCATGCCATTCATTTGGTGGCCAAGTGGCATGATACATCGGAACTCTTCAGTACTCTGAAGAACACAGCCGCTGCCAAGAAAGCCCTTATGCAGCTCCAAGCCATTATGGAAGAACTGGGTGTCAAGGTTGCCAGGCGCCTAGAGCCAAAAGGTGCACAATATTCTCTTTTTTTTTCTTCTTCAGTCTAATATGTTTTTTCTTTTCAGTCAAATCAAAAGTCCCAAGCACAGGACTCAAAACTATGGTGGACACTGGAGATATTGAGAACATTGCCTCACTTTATGCTGACTATTTCAAAACTCCTTTGAACGATGACACCAAGGCTCCCATTGTCAAGGTCTATGAGGATTTTAATGTGCTCAAGAAGTGCAGTGGTGATTTTGGCATGGAGCTGGAGGCTCATATGCTGACTGAAAGACTCTGGATTGCACTAGGTTTCACCTTTGGCCTGCCACCCATCTTCGCCAAGTATAAACATCCGCACTGGTGCCAATGCTTGGAACAACTATACACTTTTTGACAATGCAAAGGATGATCTCAAGACTGGCACCATCACAAAGTTTGCCCTTCACTGGCATCAACTCACAGGTATCCATTTATCATCCACAGTATCTCCACAGAGAAGCCTGATGCCACTCATCTTACTGGGGTCCTTGTTAGCGATGAGGTTGGGCTCAGCAAAACAGCCCAGGCTGTAGCTCTGATCACCTTCCTTAACCTTGCCATTTCTGCTCAAGCAACAGAACAAGCTCTTCCAAAAATAATCCATAAGCTGATCAGCCCTTTTCCATATAGTTCTCATGCTGATTGGACAATAGGTAATAAATTCTTAGGAGAGTCCAATGTGATCCCCTCCAATCCCCACATAATTGTTTGCCCAGGAACTCTTATGCACTAGTGGAATAGTGAATTGAAATCCCTCTACCCACATTCCATTGACATCTTTTTCTACGAAGGCAAAACCAATGTGGTGTTCTTTTGGGGTCCATCTGGCCCATTTGCAAAGGCAAAGCATTCATGCCATAACCAAATAATCATTGCTAGCCATTTGGTGCATATTTGAGCATTATCTACCCCAAGCAAACTCACTTATCATGTCAACCTCCAGGTAGTCATGTGAAACATAGCCATGACACACAATTTTCCAAAGAAGAAGAAGAAAAATGTGATGCCCTGAGACATGCCCAACCAGAAGCCATCTATGGAGCTGTCACTCATGCTTTTTGGCCAGAAGTATCTGACCATTGTTGACAAGGCCCATAGCCTCCGCAAATCCAGTAACAAACATACTGCCATACTTCACCTTCTTCAGAACACTCATGTATGACTCCCTATGATGGCGATGCTGCTACACACCACTCCTTGAGTAAGTCCTCTCATAGCCTTCTCCAGTTGACAGCCTCACATAACTCTATTCTTACAGGACATTGCGGCCTTGCTGCACCTCATTGGCCTTCCCCATTATCTCTCCAATGCCTCCATGGCAGAAGGAAAAGATGACGTGGCCACCTGTTGTCATGTGAAAAAGCTCAATGATGACAGTGAGACTCTGATGGCAGAACAGCTAAAGTCTGTCAAGCGCCTTCAGGCCCACAGTATTGGCCACTTCCTCCATTGCACTACAGAAAGCATCAACTTCAAAGGCAAGACTCTCATCTCTTTGCCTCTATATAAGGAAATCCTTGAAGTCCTAAAGATCATGCCCTGGGAGCAGGAGTTAATGAACAAGTTTAATGAGAGCGCAAAAGCAATGTGAGTCACTGCCACTCAGTTCAGCACGATGATTTAACATATTTTTTGCAGGATTGAGTCTTCCAAGAATGCAAGCCCAAGTGAAATTAGAACTACTGTAAGTTGCACTGATGCACCCAATGTTATATAATTACTGTAGTGATGTTCCAGCCTGTCTTGGCCCAAAAGCCCCTGGCTTGGATCAACCGCTGGACCAAGCCTAAGCCCCCAATGCCAGCCCAGCCTTGGCTTGGCTTGGCCCAAGCTGCAGCTTTTGGCAGGCAAAACATAGTTTTCTGTAGAGGGTGTTAGTAGCATGATATAAGACTTGTTTTGACAAAAGAATACTTCACGGATGTTGTCTGAGTCTGTGCTGTGGGCCATGAGTGAAATCAAAGCAAAATGCACATCAAAGGCAATCAAAAAGGAGGAACATACTGTGAGAAGGTCTGTAAATGACCATCAACACTGATTCATTCAGGTGCAGCTGCAAATCCTACCATGTGAGACCACATTTTGAAGTGTTAGGTATGTCTTGATTGGTCCCATTGACTCCAAATCTTGACCTGTCCAGCAGTATAAGTCATCCCTCAAAGCTGTGGCCTGGGCCGCTGGCTTTGGCTTTTCAACATTGTGAGCCAGGCCAAAGCCCTCACCAGGCCACCTCCTCTGGCCAGGCTGGGCCTGGCTGATGGCCTAACGCCAGGCCTGGCACATCACTAAATTACTCATGGCATGTTACTCAGAATTTTATAATGAAGAAGAAGAAAAACATGATGCCCTGGGACATGCCCAACCAGAAGTCATCCATGGACCTGTCACTCGCACTTTTTGGCCAGAGGTATCTGACCACCATTGTCAACAAGGCCCACAGCTTCCACAATCCCGGTAACAAACATACCACCATACTTCACCTCCTTCAGAACACTCATATACAACTCCCTATGATGGCGATGTGACTACACACCACTCCTTGAGTAAGTCCTCTCACAGCCTTCTCTGGTTGACAGCCTCACATAACTCTATTCTTACAGAACATCGCAGCTTTGCTGCACCTCATTGGCTTTCTCCATTATCTCTCCAATGCCTCTAGGCAGAAGAAAAAGATGAAGCAGCCACCTTTCATCATGTGAAGAAGCTCAATGATGACGATGAGACTCTGATGGCAGAACAGCTAAAGTCTGTCAAGCACCTTCAGCCCACAGTATCAGCCACTTCCTCCATTGCACCATGGAAAGCATCAACTTTGAAGGCAAGACTCTTGTCCCTTTGCCTCTGTATAAGGAAATTCTTGGTGTCCTAAAGATCATGCCCTGGGAGCAGGAGTTAATGAACAAGTTTAATGAGAGCGCAAAAAAAATGTGAGTCACCGCCACTCAGTTCAGCGCAGCAATCTAACATATTTTTTGCAGCATTGAGTCTTCTGAGAATGCAAGCCCAAGTGAAATTAGAACTACTGTAAGTTGCACTGACGCGCCCAATGTTATATAATTACTGATGGCATGTTACTCAGAATTTTTATAACGACTATTGAATATCCATCATCTGGGCCAAGGAAAACCCTGGTGATCCTTATCAACTTTCACAACCCTCGAGGAGTGGGTCAAGGTCAAAACCACCAAACTCGATATTGCTGTGCAGCTGTGTCAGTATCTTTTGACACATGATGATGTCCCAGATGTTCAATTTGTGGGTGGCTATCCTGTCTTTCCCACCATTCCTCCTAGTGACAAAGTGACCTGCCACCACCATATCATTTTTTATTCCCACTTTTCATCAATGGCGCCCCTCATCAAAAACGTAAGTTACAGACATCTCATCAACTCGTCACTTTAAATTCACTCCATTTTTAGGTCTTAGAACTCTATGGCATGAAGAGCATAGTCATCAATGGAAAGATTCCTATAGCCAAGCACAACAAGTTGGTCAAGGACTTCTACAATGATGCGCATGGAGTGCATGTTACAATTATCTCGGGTGTCAGGGGTGTGGGTCTAAACTTGTCCATTGCAGACAAAGTCATTTTCTTTGTATGCGTATTGGATTTCTTATCATACTGTACATGCTCTAACTATTCAATAGGACCAGCCCTGGCCAGCACAGGAAGAGCACCAGATCTTAGGCCGGGCCTGGCATCAGCTGCAGAAAAACCTAGTTATGGGTTACTATATGATAGCGGAAAACTCCGCAGACCTTGTCATGCATGCCTGCGCCTGTGGCAAGAGCAACATGTTTGCTAACTTTCTTGATCAGAAAACTGCCAATAGTAAGTCAGCTTGGTTGACTTAGCCTGGCAACATTCTGATGGCGAGTAGATCTATGATGCATCTTTGGTGGCAGCACAGTCAACTCTCCCTTGGACATGGAAGAACAGCCCATGGTTAAGAAGAAGAAGGCCCCCAAACTCCATAACATAGACCCAGATCTTGTCAAACTCCCTGGCGATGAAATTCAGGCTGTCAGCAGCAAGGGCAACTTGGCACCAATGCCCACGACTGACATTGAGCCCATCAGCAACGCATCTTCATTGCGCATGTCAGAGTGTAAGTACTCTATACCTTTTGTCTGCGCAATCACTGAAACATCTAACTAGTTGTTGACCCTATCAAGTCTGACAAAGATGGCGATCAGACTATGAAGCCGGTCAAAGCCGCTGGGCATGGACACGTTACCATAACCAGCGACAGTAAGCTGTTACCTCTCTCATTGGCATATTTGTTGCTCACTTGAGATCTAGACAAGATGGACTCAGCCACAGCTGTGTCCCAGAAAGTCACGGAGGTGGGCGTTTGCAGAAAGTGTAAGTCATGCATGGCTCTAGACCACATCCTTGACTAGTGTCTCTTTCCATAGCCAAGGCCCTAACTGTAAATATCTCATCAGCCAGCGCCATCAATGATAGTCCCCACACCAAGAGAGCAAGGCAGGGGACTATTGGCAATGACAGTCATGCTCAAATCTTGGAGACTGCAAACACAACCAAGCCTCCTTCCAGCATGCATGTCTTTTGCTCTTGTTTTTCTCACTCACATGTCTCTTAGCATCAGGACCGCCTCATCAGTTTCTTGCTCCACATATTGAGCCTGGTATGTATTGTTTTCTTGCATAAATGCATGATCTAACCTCCACCCAGTAAGCTGTCCTGTGGTTACTGCAGATACTGCCGAGACACACAAGTTACTTGCTTCATCCTCGTCCTCCTCATGCCCCTGTCAGCAGCCTACGGTAGCTCCTAGTCATGAGCCCGGTAATCTGGACGACGTTCCCCCTCCCAAGTCCACTCCGCTCCCAGGACAAAATACCCAAGAAGAACCTGTTTGCTAGGAAGAAGTAGGGGGCTGTAGGAATAAGTTGATTACACTGTGTGTATCTGTAGCATGAATATGAGCTTACCCTGTCTTGTATACATTTAAACTGATGTGTCGAGACACGTCATGTCCATGTGACATGATGAAGTAAGCACATTTGAAAATTCTTCAAAGTCCGAATTATGTCTTGTCCCCTCTCCTCACATGCATATCCATTGTGAACTCGATCGTATAAGTACTTTCAAGTTCTTTCTTTCCTACTACACCATCTACAACAGTTGTCTACGCCCCAAAGTCCCACGTCCCTGCGCGCTCACTGGCTGTAAGCAGCTTGTAAGCATGTAAATGTCCATTTCAAGCCCAGGCTCCACGTTCAACTGCCCGATCCCTCGCATTCAACTCAGTGATACATCTCTCAGCATGGTAAGTCTGTGTATTTGCGATCCCATGTCTAACACTAAAGTATCATATTCTGTAGCTCGTCGTCTTCAGCTGATGTCTTCCTTGACCAAAATTCCACCAACAAGGAATGGCATGTTGTAGCCGCGCATCGCAAAAAATTGTATGTCTTCTGGGAACCCAACCACCACGGCTTATGGTCATCTCCCACCGTTTGTCCACTTCGTCTGCCTCTGCACAATCCTGAGAAGGAGCGTGATTTTGGGTTAATTCGTGATTACTGCCGCCATCCACGCAAGACGCGCTGGATACTGAGCATGGAGCTGTACATGGGATTCTGGCCTTTCTACGTTCAATGGATTGGTCCATTCACATGTCTCAAGCTAGATTCATTCCCCATACACTACGACATTCTGACTGCTCATTATTCTATGGATTTACGGGAGAGGAAGTCTTGGGAGATTTTGGAGTTGAAGCTCGTGAGACTCTCAACCACTGTCGTGTAAGTGCGTACTCTCATATAAATACACTCTAATTATCAATACACTACAAATACAGAGATGACATTTGATGGGGCTATGTGGCCATGCTGTACGGCTGATGAACATGACATCTTCCTGGCTGTTAACTCTATGCACGTCTCAATCAGCAACTGACAAACTTCTGGGTGTCCTTGGTTATATGCTGGTCTCAATACAACACTTTGAGATGCCACCATGGACATCATCCTCGTAGCTTTATTTGATTTTGCTCACACCGTACACGTTCGTCTTCAGGAAGACAACCCCTGCTTCATGATGACAGCAAGGTTTTCTGCACCTTTCATAGCCTTCATTAGTGCACAACAACTCCATAGTTATCCTCTGCAATAGGTGTGGAAATTGTGCTGGATGCTCATCAGCCAATAGGAATGACCGAAGAAGCATTTGCATCATATCAAACAAAGTAGCTTGAAATCAAGAATGAGATTGTTCAAAGTGATATTGAGTCACTACAACATGTTGCAAGTGCATTATAGAAAAGATATTGGCTGCTTTGGTGTGAGCCCATTCTGTGCAAGTTTGGTCATGTCAATGGTCTGTACAGAATGGATGGGATGCAAGACTCACAAATATTACAGAGAACACCTTTCAAGGCAAAATCAACATTTGCCCCCGAAGATATGAAATAGGCAATTAAACCTGCAACATGAGAGGTGGCCTGTGTTGATTCAGTTACACAGATGCGATAAAGTATATCATTTGTGATGTTGTTCACCATACCAGACATAATTGCCAAGACCTTATTTTTGAGATGTCAATTGCATGCTCCCATGTCATTTAGCCTTTCTCCTCACTGTAGGTCCACCGATATATGTACTGATGATGTTCTCGCTTGGAGCAAAGATGGTAATGACAGAGCCATAGTTGGAGAACGAGGCTCTACAATCAGTAATATTGCTTGCGCTGACAACAATGGCACCAGCAGAGCGTGTGGGGGACACGCTACTTGCATCAATATTGCTGTTTCCAGCTGGAACCTGAACATCGTCCGTTAGAGGCACTGGAAACATCCAGGACATATTGCTTCATACAACTACATAGACTCCAGATGTTGCAACCTATGAGTCATGCATGGAATGAGTGTGTAATGGTTCATCAGTAAGGAGGAAAGGTATACCACAGTAACAGCATCGTCTAATACAGTGGATGAGCTATCCACATTGAGAGACATCAACACAACTGGTGGACGACCAGAGGTACTAGCCTGAGTGCTGACCCAGTTGAGTCCAGATATTCTTCATCATCTAAATTAGAAGTGTCTTGGGGAAGCAGTTTTTCTTACATATCGGAAATCCAGCCTTTGCTATTTGGATAAACTAGATAAAAACTCCACTGGCATGCCTGAAGCATCAGAATACCTACCCATCATCACCAAGAACCTTAACTGTGATGATACTAGCTTTCCTTGCACTGCCGACAGTATTTCCCCCCGCAGTACCACTGGAGATCACAAGATTAAGTAGGCGCACAATAGAAACCTTGGCAAATAAGTTGCCAACATGCCATGGGTTCCGTGTCCATTTCCATCTGCTGACGCATACCCACCAAAAATAGCGCCCCATCGTGCATGACCACCAAACTTGTTCTGTGAGCCAGGGTCTCAAATTTCAGACAAAGGACAGGGGTATAACTTGATACCTACATGCTCAAGGTGAACACCTTGTACATTATGCATGAATCAAACCAGGTTTCCTCAGATTCCAGCAGAAAGATGCTTACCAGTGTCTACAGGAGAGATAGAGATAGAATCAACGCACCCTCCACCTTGTGTGGCGAGTAGACGACTGCTCACCAATGATGTAGATATTAACCCCGAACCCAGCAGTTGTTTCATAAGTGAATGAAAAGTTGAGAGTGCTGATCTTCACTGAGTCCAGAACATGTACCTGATAGTTCATGACATTCATGGGGTTCTGATTGGCGAGTTGCTTGGCAGAGCTTAGACAAGCAAGTCCCCAGGTAGCATTGTTCCTACGAGACCATGCGTTAACAAACATTTCAAACTAAGGAGGATGAAAGGAAATCAAACTGGGTGGAAACTACTGATGCTCGTACAATACCATCCTCAGTGATCAATTCAACGTCATCATGTGCAAGCAGTCTATTGATCTGATCTTCACTGAACTCGCCTTAAAATCCAACTAAAGTCAAGAAAGGATCATCCTACTAACAATGACAGAGCTTACCTGCAAATCCATTGATGATGGTCCAGTTGTAAGTCTTGACAATATCCATAGCATCAAGGAAGGATAACTGGTCCATGCCAGGTTTAAGTCTGATGATTAGTCTTCCTGAAATCTTCCCATTGGCCTTCTCCACTGGAATCAAAGATCTCGGTGCAGCGATGACTAATGCAAAGAAGGTGATAACAGTGGCTACTACAGTGTGCAAGCGCATCTAGAAGAGTTCAGCAGTAAGAATGGCTATGGAGGGACTGAGCTCATACTCGCTTTTATACCAGGCACCAAACAAGCTGGGCTTTTGACCCTTGATCCAGTTAAGTATATGACAGATACGAGAAGCCTGGCGAGGATGCTTCTTCAATGGTTCTGAAGATGTTTGTATTGCACCAAATATCTAGCACCTTCATGACTCCATGCAAGTGTCAAAGTTTACCGCTACATCTTTAAGGTTAAATAGTCCTTAGGCTACGTCTTTGGAGCAGCTTTTTTAGATAGTCTAGATCATGACTTGCCATAATGATCGTGGTGAGAGCAGAAATAGAACTTTGATAGAAGGAATTGTACCATGTCGGGTTAATTCAGGTGTGCCTGACCAGAACCTAAACGATTCGCAACCATTGTTAATCCATTCTGAACAAACTCCAAGGCTTGAGTTACATAATGTGGCGCTTACACTTGCATCGCTTCTGAACCTTAACAATTGCAATGAAGTGTTTAGCACCTAACGTTCTGGACAGCAGGAAGGAAGGAAAAGAACAGACCTTGCAACTAAACCCATGCTGATCGACGTACCCAGCATTGTCAGGATTCTCACCAGTAACAACAAGGTTTGTTCCATATTCACGTGCAACGATGAAGTATACCTATCATCCATCATTCATCTATTAATACAAACTTCGAAAATGTTACAAGAGACGGGGACAGACCTTTGTAAGGATGATGATTTCCTCGTGCAAGAGCTGGAGTTGTTTGATCGCTTTTTCAAGGATAGTCTCTGAACTGTTGGATTATGCCTGTGCGAGTTTGAGAGGGGCACAAGAAAAAAGCCATGAGTCCGCTACCATGGTACCGTGACTGCCGTGAGTGTACCATGGACTACCGTGTGCTGTGAATCCACAGCAGAATCATGGTACAGTCATGGTAGTCCTGCAGAATCAAGGAAGCCATAGTATTTCGTTGAATTCCATTAGCATAGTATGGCCTTTCTGGTTGGAGAGGTCAGGTTCACCAGCCAGGGGAACATAGTCAATTTGTGTATACTCCATAGGCGCGCGAAGGAATAGTGCGAGTGGACGTACAACAGCCTACGCACGCAGCGGCTTACGATGCCCCTCATGAAATCGCCCATGGATGTCCTGT